>QNGE01000601.1:221152-253336 GCA_008508345.1 Paragonimus westermani
ACACACACACACACACACACCGAGGCTGCTTCACATTCTCAATGAATCTGGCATTCAGTGCAAATGCGCCGAGGTACCTTTTCGCCTACGACAAACAAAAAATGTGAGGAAAGTTCTTATTCGCTATTTCTTCATGTATTAACGAGCCCCTACCTGGACTACTTTCTGTTATGTATCCAGGGTTCACTTTGCTCAACAATGTGACAAGGTCACCCCGTAGTAGCAGTACCGGTCGAAAGACCGGAAAGACTGGTGTCCAAATTCCCACTCTACCCGGTCTCAGTGAACTGGTCGATTTATCAATACATGTTTACTCACTCATTAGGTGTACAGTTCACCAGTTGTTTCTCCGGGTGTTTTGTCGAAGGATCTTGTAGGTTTTCTAAACACACAACGGTAACGGAATTTCCAGTAAACATTTCGTTAATTTCCTTGCTGTTCACTCGTATAGAAATTGACAAACATACATTGACAATCCTGCCGATCATACGTTGCCTCTTAATTTGGATTTCCTCAAATTCATCTCCACATGTTTGATTAGATAGAGATGCATGGAGTAAGTTGCGCGTTTCCGACCTGATTCATATTCAGCCGGTACTTATTTAGCTCGACGGCCATACAGATTCATTGTTTTATACATAGATAAACCGAGAAACCGAATCAGTAGTTATGATCACCGATGAATAGTCGGGGATTTCGTCAGTCCCAAGGTGAACATTATTCACATTTAGGTAGACTTTGCAGACAACCTTTCCAGAGGGAAGTACTAGATTCGAGTTTCGTTTTTGTTAGACCTCGTCAGTAGTGTGTATGAGGACGATTGGACAATCTGACAATTACTTACAAGCGAAAGCGGTTGAACTTTCATGTGTTGTAGTTTGGTAGTGCCTAACATGAAGTCAACGGCTCACTGGTCAACACGGTTGCCCCATAAAAGAATGACCAGAGTTTTAATTCCGGATATGGTAAGGGTACACACTACTGATGAGCTCTAACAAAAAGAACCTTGAATACCTTACTTCTTTCAGAAAGAGGTTGACTGGAAAGTTTGTGGGAATGTGGAGGTTGCGGTCAATTGTGATTGGTGTTCAACTTGCAATGGTTATGATTTGGATTAAGCTTGAGGCTGGCTGAGAATTCGTGATTTCAGAATAACTTATTTAAGCTTACTAATTTCTTTTGTTGGCAACATTTCACTCTTGACTCACAAGCTTCATCAGACCTGATAAAGTAGTAGCTCTAAAATTATCGATCGGTGAGTTGTTTTTAAGTGGGTTCCGGTCGTGAAGGTTAACTAAACTCTCGGTAAATTTTGATACGGTTACTATTAATGGATTAGTTGGCTTAATTGCTGGATTAAGTTGCATTTGCTTTCTGAAGGTACGAGCGCACAAGAATCCGAAAATTCATTTCTTGTGATACATCAGGCAAAGTACCGATGTTGGTGTTGATCTGACAGTTTACAACTTGGAGATTAGACTATTGTACTACTACAAGTATCACAGTAGGTTGAATTCACAACTTTTAAACAGGTCCTGACATCCGTTTATCGAACGTCAATGCCTGATATGATGGTGCACAAGTAGATACTTATTTATACACAAAGACCTGTGCGGAACACACTGGTTGATGTACATGACACTTGTTATCACCTTATTGCTCGTTCTTCAATCAGTTTGTCAAACTTTTCAACTGTTCCAAAACTTTGGTGAAATCACTTTTTGAACCGTACTATTCCACACAAAAAACGGTCAGGTTGTACAACTTTATTCTTTGTGTTTAGACTGTCGAAAGTGACATACAAATATGGTTTGTCACTTACAACAAACAGTTTCAACTTTGTTCAACAAAGCGAGGTTTTTCGGACCTATCACTCCTTTCCCACTATAACTGTTAGTTCGATTACAGCACTCTTGAGGTAGACCACTGGAGATGCACGGAATGTTGAGTGTTACAACTTGCTGGTAATGTTGTTTCTCTGTCTGTCCGCTGAACGAACGATTTTGCCTGCCCCTCTAATTGTTTATTGACAATCTAGATAGGAAAAACTTGCGCCTTGGTCATAAAACATAATATACGTTTTTTTTCCCGAAGAATTTCAATACCTCACAATTAGCAAATTCCTAGTCGTATTAACAAATTTCAAATTTGGAGAGGAGTCTCCCAGACAAAATGGAATCAGCGGTAACGCCGTGGAATATTGAGGCATCCATTAACTGCGTGTGTTATTTAGCTCACAGTGCTTTGATGTCCGTCTGTGTGTCGGCAACTTCATGTAGTTTTGAACCTCAGAGTGTAAAAGAAACAGTTAAAATGATCAAACATATTTACATATATAGCTGAGATGCAATATGATGATCTCCTGTCAGTATGTATGGATACAATTTATCTCAGACTGCCAGGTGTTTGTGTCTAAGATCACACCAGCCCAACAGTATTACAATGTGTATAGTCCATTGTATACAATACCCATCATGCAGCACTTACGCTGGGAACTGCCCCATTTACTGATGAGGTCAGCATCGATGAGGCGTGTGGCTGTCCATTAAAATTAAACCATCACGTTTACTAGAATGAATGAGCTATCTCCAATTGCTCTCAAGTCACTATAATATCTCATGTCTGGGATTGTTTGGTTACGCAATGTGTTCGTTCCTGAAACATTACCGGCTGTTGACTGGCTGCTCTGTTAACTCCGATTCGTAAGAAAGACTCCCCCGAAATTATACTCTGTAGCACCTGTCTCCGCAATGTTGAAAGTGTTCCAGGAAACTTTGCTTTCTAGAATGACTGCCCAGCTAATCATCAGCAATCCCGAACGGTATGTTCTTCTACGTTCAAACTCGACGCTGGTGATGCTTCCAGCCCATTCCATCTTTTTATTGACACCAGTTAAAAGACGTAAGAATACGTGTAGTGTTTTCACATGTCCAAACCAGGCAGCACTGTGTCAGCTGTTACTGGGTTAGGATATCCAATCAACGTAAGTTAGTTTGCAACCAGATGATCACACTTAGAGAACATGATACACGTGCTTCAACAACGTAATGCCCTCTCACGTGACAACTCGTTCGAGTACACCTCAATAGATCATTCTACCACATTTTCTGTTTTATGCTTACACAGGCAAAATTATGTCACCAGAAATAATTATGGATAACAGACTAGCCAATATCTGAGTGTAGCTAAATTTAAGGTACTGTACTGTGATTTGCTTAATCAAGTGAGTGGAAGCCCGCCTTCGGTTCACCACGAATATCCTTACTTCACCTGTTAATGGGAATCGTTATCAATGGGAAAGCTTAGCGCCATAACCCATAGTGTATCCATTCCATTACGTTCACCATCTTAGTATTTGGGGAATAGTTTGTGCTACAGCATGTATCAGTCAAGTCATGGTGATAATAGTTTTATGCGACTTAAAAGACTTGATTTCTCTATAGGTATTTTAGGGACATCTTTTATCATTCGTCATTTCGTTTCCAGATTCACAAATGACTGTCTAATTTCACATTCGGTATATTTCTCTCCTGTAATGTGGTATTTTAACGAATCATTCGAAACACTCGACTAGCCCTATGACATCTCTGGCCGCTATTGCTGAATATCAAGCATATCTGTTGATAACGTTATCATTAAAGCCGGTATGAAGGTGTAAAGTACGTTGTTGATCGGTTGTAATCAGCTGTAATCATTTATTGACAGGTTATTCAGTTGCTAATGTTCACTGGGCTTGTCTAAATCCAGGGTGTTGAGGTCGGTGTTTGGTTAAGCTCAGGTTGTAATCAGCGGCACATTTTTTAAAATGCCTGGTAAGTTCACCTGCTCTCTGGTTCTACTGTTCTACATGGTTAACTTACCACGTTCACCTAATCAAAACGATAACCTCATGCTTACTGAAAAACTTCTTTTATATTGCATATCTGACAATGATTCGTCCGTTTATTACTTATGTCGAATGTCTTCATCTGTCCTGAGGCTGAATTATGACTTTGTAGTCCATGGTGAACCTGTATTCGAAAGAAGCTGACGGAAACGTCTGCCTCAGTTAGAAGGCAGCGATCAAATGCGAGTACTGTTCAACTTGAAACTAACCAAATCTCCGACTGTTCATCATTAACTTTGCACATTATTTTGTGTTGTCGCGTCGCTGTAGTTTTTATTAGCTGCGAGGGGACCTCGCGTTTGGACAGTTCAACCACTCTTGCCAGTTTTTGGGCCATCGCTCGTTTTCCATTAATCCATGACGCCGTCCTCTCATTCAGTCAATAGTTTGCTTTTGTTTGTTAAACTTACCTCGACTTTGTTTCTTATTGGTGTAACGGCTAGGTTGTCTTTAGTAAGCCGTTTATCTCATATGTTGACCCCATTTTCGGTCTGAGCCCTACCCTGTTTTCGGCATGCGTCGGTTGCACTGCTTAATGTCCATGTGATACCGCACATCACTCAACCTACTGTGTCTGTGTACATCCAGCTTCCAGGAGGGAACGTAATTGAGGTTGAATATATACATTTAGCTTGTCTATCATTGTTCTATTTAGCATCTACTGAACCGTTGTATTCACTGCTGTCTCCAACTTTGAAACTTGGAAAGGTCGATCTACCGGCATCATTTAAGTTAGATGATGTTAACCGATCGTTCCATCGACATCGATCTGTCGATTCCATATAGTAGTGAGAAGTGGTCTTCATTGTCTAGGCGTTGCTGGTCGCATCCGAGGTCGCACAGAGTCAATACAGATTGCTGGCAAAATCCCTAGCATAATGGTCACCCTCTCTTCCAAGACCTATACATCTCTGCCCAATCACGTAACACGCCTCACAAACATACTATTGCAAAATCACTCCCAAGTGTACAGTTGTATTGTGATCAACTACCCCGCCCATGACTGACTGAATCGTAAGACGATTTCTGCAGAGTTTACTGAAAATTTCAGTTCATAATTATACGTACATCTGAGTTAATATGCTCCAGCATCAATAACCGCGCGGTCACATTTAAATTCTAGCCGACGTAACACCCAGTTGCTAGATTCATCAGTGCTGCTGATCTTTGCATGGTTCTGATAAAGAGGACAGTCTTGATTTACGTTGATTACATGCTCAGTTTTTTGTGAGGACATAGATAAATAGCAATGCCTGGACGGGAACTGAGTCGACGAAAACCCCTGAGATATAACATGGAGTACTGATTCACTAAATCACTCATCCTGAGAACGTCGTTTTTGACGACTGAAACAAGACCGCTGGTGGGTATGACAAGGCTACAGGGTTTCCTCTCTTAAGCTGAATGTATCCGGCCCGAATTTCGCTCAAAAAGCCTAAACGCAAAGACGAAGCAGGTTACAGTAGAGTATCGTAGGTTTGTGTAAATGACCGTTATGAAGCGCCCACTTTCAGATTAGTTGTGATTGTTGTCTGTTATTGTCATCCTGGCGCTTATCCATGAAACTATCAAGTTCCCGAAGTGCTAACCATTTTGCGGTTCATAGTCCATCTTACTATTCCAAACAAACTGTTATCACTTCGCACTGGAGTTCATTCACTAATTGATCAGTCTGATTAATTATCCAATTAAGTACGAGCTATCACGCCAGTTGAATGGAAAGCTCAACCAATATGTAATTATGACCTGTCATGCGATGAACTGCCTGACTGGCTACTCGAGTGAACTTTGATAAAAATGAGGTGGTGAGTTACATAGTTAGCGTGATGAACAATTGTTTCTGTTTGATAGTGATATCAACTGCCGCCCAAGCCATATGTTGGTGTGCAATACAATTTGACGTTGAACATCAGAAAAGTTAGAATTGTTGCTTGATTTTCTTCTGCTGAGGAAAATTGGAAGACCGAATTTGTGATCAAAACATGACGTCACTTATGTAAACAGCTGTCCTGCTTGAGCTTAAGGGGTAGTCGATTTTTAACTCTGGACGAACAAGGTAAAATGGGACTGAATTTGTAGGGCCAGCTCAGCAAGCTAGTGTTGTGCCGTGTGAATGATCGGATCAAGACTGTCGGCCGGCTGGATCCACATTCACAGGTGGCATCGAAATGCAATCATTCCGTGTTTCTTTCCGTTCGTTTTTTGCACAAAGTGGGGGAATTAAATGCAATCGATACGCCAGTGGTTGACTTTTAGGCCAAGTGACATGGTCATATGCGACAACTGTGTAGGGAATGTAGACGAATTCACATTGATCTTGCCAGCAATATTGATCGGTGAGCAAAAATCTGCGAAGAGAATCATGTGAAGTGGGGACTGTCTCAGTGGGAATTCGAAGCCGATCTGACCGACACAGTGGTCCCCATGATTAGAATGGTCTTCATGTTCGTAATAGATGTGTGCCTGCATGAGACAGGGAGAACTCAGTGTTATTTCTAAAAAAGAATATATCACAAACTTCATCCTAGTTGCCGTCGCGTCCTAGGTCGGCACAAGAGAGAGATCAACTGCTTATGCTTTCCCATTTTCGTGTTGATCAGGTGATATTCAGGCGGATGACGCAAGATGAAATGATAAGGGACTATCCTACTGAACAGTTGCGATTTCCTCGACTTTAACAACTAAGAAAATTGGCAGTAAACGTTATGAATGACGGTTTGTACCATGCATGGTTTAACAATCTATATCAAAATACCTTTAAACTAGGAAGTAGCATACTCCTGCAGTGCATTCTAATCCGCCTCCTAACTCCCTTGTAACTGTTTCAATGATGCTGTCCAGCATGTCTGGCTGAATGCTGACATTGGTTACCAAATATTACGGCACACCCCATTTTCATGCCCTGACGACAGCGTTATGCGTGGCACCAAAGGGAAGCTTATGAACTTTGCAGACGAGAGAGACAGACCTAGACGTCCAGCAATACGTAGGTTGTGGTTCCCGAATTTGACAGCGTCTGAAGAGACGAACTGCGCAGCCATGCCTACGACGGAAGGCCCTAGGGCTACCCTAATGAGGCATCCGAACTGCGACAAGCAGCCAAACTGTTATGCCTACTGTTGCGTCCTGTGACGGGTGTCTGTTAGGCTGGCCCGTCTGTATGGTTCGTCATTTTTGTCAGACCCTTGCGCCCGTAACATTGACTCTATCTCCGCCCCTATTAGATTGCGCCATGTGACTAGCCTGCTAACTTGCGCACAATCGTGTGTCATCGCCATACTGACGTACCAACTAGCTGCACGGTCGTGCATGCCCGCTTCATCCCACGCTACGCTTTATCGTCCCGCTGCCCTACAACACTACTGTTTGCAGCTGACGCCTGCGTTCCCGATGTAGTGTGTATCATGTTATGATTAAGTTACACCGAGTTATTCCACTACTGAACCAAAAGATAATCTAGCGTTATCAAGCAGGCTACTTCAACTAGCCAGATAACGATTTCTACTTAAAAAGTTCCGTTTAAATCGTAATGAGTGAAGGATAAAAATACTCATAGACTATGATAAAAGAACATTTCGGTAGATATTTCAGTTGCGCTAAGAAACAGTCTAGGACGATACAGGTTTTCTCCTTAAACAAACTGCGTTGAAATGACATTTGATCTGCGTATCATCTCCGCGTTCATCAAAGACAATTGTTCATAGGTGTGTTCTTCCAGCGTAGCGGTAATGTTGGGTGAGTCTTGGTAAAATCTGTCAATTTCTAGATGTTTCTTCTTTCATCTACTACACATAACGTATGTTCTAAGACTTCAGCAACAACTGACTTCAGTGATAACTTCATCTATCTCATTACTTCCACGAAATCTGGCGAGTACGACAGTAAACTTGGGGGCTACCAGTGAAATCGTGAATTCATCAGTCCGTTTATATGATTAACTGTTAAACTGGAATTGTATGTTACTGGTGCGAGCTAAATCAGTTCAAGTTAACGTTTTATTCACCTGCTATTCTACGGACGATAGCAAAAAACGAATACACGATTTCAAAAACTCTCGTGCTTGAACTCTCATAGGACCGATAAAACATGTGTCATTGCTAAGAAGGGGAAAATCGGTGGACAATTTGGTTTTATCGTGCAAACAGCAAACAGGCCACGTGACGATTGATACCGCATATTCTGACGTACGCAGTAAAGCTAACTAAGCATATATTCAGTGAGTGGCTGGATAAATCCAGATTATATGAAACACCCGAAGCGAACTTTTACAAATTTACTGTAAACGTTCAGATTTTTTAACGAAATGTGGTGACAGAGTCAAGCCCTCACTATCATTGCCTGTACTGAGAAATGTCGTAGACTCAGGTGGTTGTACCAATCCACAATAAGAAAATGCAGAACGAAAAGACGAATGAGCAGAACAACCAAAAAGGAGGAATGCAATCAAACATACACTGCACAAACGAATTCTGCGAGATTGTTAGTAATTTTAGTCTCCCTGGATAAAACGCCTGTCTTAAAAATTTGATAAACAAGGAGGGAGTTGGTTTACCAAATTTCAACTTGGAATTGAGAACGAGTGGGAGGAAACTGACAATAGAACCAATGAGAAGATGACTCTTAAACGAAGGAAACGATACACGCTGACGTTTTTTAGGATATAAAACTAGAGGTTGAAATGAGCACACATGGAGAAAATGGCATAATAAAACCTGTAAACTGTAGCACGGTTGCTAGTAATTTGATGTGCCTCCCAAGTCAACGTTATCCGTGAATTTCGCTAGAACTGTGTTCTCCGGACAAGGAAATGACAGGTGCAGTAGAGGAAGGATGAGACCTAACAGTATGCCAGCGTTGTTTGGAATCAACGTGGACATTTGAACGTGGCGGTACACAAACATGTGGTAATTCGCAAATTAACCTTGGGAAGGAGTAGAACAGATATGGCTCATATTGCGGGATTCGAGACTCAAGAACAACATTTCTGTTTATCGTACTAAAAGTTTCACTGTGGTACGAAACTACAGAAGCACCTATGTAGATGGCATCCAATGAAAAACCACATTGCATCAGCTTATGATAACAGTCAAGTGATGTCCCCGTGAATTGTCATTGAATTAAGATTCAAATTCGGGGACTGAATATACACAATAGATGTAATCACAGCACCACTACCTGAGGCAAATTTATTGACCACCGGTGTATGTGCAGACATGTCGATTACATCAATCTTCACGTAGCTAATTATAAGTGGCATGCAACGTGCTCCACTTGACTTATTGCTCAGGGCATGATCTGCTCATTTGAGGTAGACGTTTAGATTGCCTTGACCACCATTCACTTTGTAACCGGTTCATCTGGTTGACGGAGCTTCTGTGTCCTCTGTGAAACGTTACGAATAAACCAACTTATTGACTGTTTACAAGTCTTTATGAATGGTTGTTAGTTTTTCACTTAAGTTGTATAGGGGCAACCAGACCGCGCAGCTTGGGGTAGTTACCAAAATAACACAAACAACTTGACTGGTCTTAATGTCTGGACTCTGTTACACCTTGTTCATGACTTCTCACACAGTACAAGCCTAGCCGATCTCTGTGACTGTTAGTCTACTCATGCGCACATCAGTCGTTCGACCGTGTTCGCCTCCGGGACATCTCGCATTGATGTCAGGACGCGCAAAAGTGATATCAAGACACCTTAAAGAGTAAAAACACACGGAAACCCTTATATTCAGTCAGTTCGTAGCAACTATATATTAAATAATTTTTGCCTCAAAGATCTTGGCATAACTGTATGTCTTTCAGCACGCGCATTTTTCACATGTTTATCCGTCCACTTGTTACTGAAGGTGACGATCCGAATTCAGAGCCATTCCAATTCCGTGTCGAATTCTTGGCACAGAGCTGATTGTACGACTCCTAAACAATATTTTACTTATCTCTTTGCTTGGTTACTGCTATTTGTTCTCGCAGCAGAATCGATTGTTTGGAGCGAGCGAGACATGCCTTCTGCAACGCAATTCGGTTTTTCTGAAATTGAACTTCACTGGGTTGTGTGCTTTCTTGCTTGCCAGTTCCGGTTAAGCACTGAGTGGGCTGGAATCAAATACCTTTCAGTTTTTCACCTAATTTGGAAATGTGTGATTTGTTAGTTTCCCGACTGTGAGTTTGTGATTGATTTCTGTTGGGATTGCTTACAAGGATTAAACGTGAACAACTTCAAGAAAGGACATTGTACTATATCAACCGTTTCTAAATGTTTATGGCAGTTATCAGCAGTAGGGTTCAACGTAATCTGTACAAACACGGAAAATGGAAGCGGACTGACAGCCGAGTTTTGGTAGCACATAAAAACTCGTGTGTAGTGGAGACGAATACCAGTCTGAGAAAAAACGGTTGCACAAATCCTGGTCCTCGTTTTTAGTTCATAGTCCGATGTTCATAAGTGATACCAAATTTAACGGTCGTTGACCCAGATATTTGTCTGGGGCATAGGTTCGTCTACCTCACTCACGTGACTGGCTTCAATTCCATCCTCGTCAGGTCCGTTCGAGATCTGTTGAGTCGGTTGAACGAATCTCTCGATGCGAAGAGCTAAGATCAGCTTGGTGTGCCTGTGGTTTCAGCACTTTTGAACTGACAGCGAGGAAACTTTGATTTAGTCTTGTTTTAGAGTTCAACCTTTGAGTTGATCACATGTGGTTCAACACCTAAATTTAGATTCCCGTAAGGTGTATAACCAGACAACCTGAACCCATTTCAGTCTGTGCAATTGGGCTGGAGCTGGTTAGCCAGATTGGTGATGCGACCAGAAAGACAAACATTAGCTGGTCAGTGGAAATTTCAAAGTGGACTCGAATTAGTCACTTTTCACTGTTACCCATGTTCGTGGCTGGAGTAGTTGATGCATATTTTCCCATTACAGTGACTATCACAGGAGTTCACATATACATGAGCTATTGTGTGAGAGTACGGATGAATCCTACATGATCTGATCAGATGTTTTTAATGTGTACTAACACTCTTCCCACAGAAATACGATTCTTGTCAATCAGACATATCACAACCAAGGAAATCAACTTCACAGACTATAAAGCACCAGGAAATTTGGTCAGAAGGTTGAGGAAAACAGGTGTCAATGAGGAAAAACATGTGGACCCCAGTCCCTTCTATGCCTCATCGTTACCGGTAATTCTGGATTATTAACACAGTGGTCAGCCTGGTGGTGCAATATAAGTTGTTCTCTCTTATCTCAGCTTATGTCGTAAAGTAACTTTCGACTGTTCAAGTACAATTCAAATGTACTCGAAATGAGAACGATTTCTGTTGCAGGCATATGAGATTGTTGAAGATAATCCAAACCAACATTGAGGGTGTAGAGATCATTAGGTTCGGCACACACTTACTACAAATACATGACTTGCAAAGCACTGAACAATTATGCTAATGCAACATCTGATTATTAACTGAGTTGTCACATTCAACCGTTCAAGAAATAATCTGTTCTGTCCGATTATTCCGACAATAAAAAACCACTCCAAAGCGGCAACCAAATTATTCTACGAGAGGATTATTTCAATTACTGTTAAATAATCTGTGATCTCCTTAACTTCGGTTTGAGTACCATCCACGTTTAATCTTGGCTTTCACAATCGAATAGACTTTCCTTTCTACATCTACCGAAAGCAGCACCGGACTCAATTTTCGCCTCCGTTATAGCTCGTCAGTAGTGTATATTGTTGCCAGAGCCTGGAATATTTTGTCCAGCTGACGCAAAACTGGACTTCAATCATACAACCATAATGCAGCCGGTGGCATAACTGTCAAATCACGAAGCGCTCGCCGGAAAGTCACACAAGTCCCAGGGTACACTAACCGAGTCTAGAAAAGAACAGACTTGGATTTCGTATCTATTATCTGCCCCCGAATATTGTGTGTACTATGATTAACTGTATGACTTCCGTCATCAAAACACAAACGTTTACGCCCTATGGAAATGAGAATAATGCGACGTTACGATGACCTAATTTTCAATTAACTCGGCTGATCCTCACCAGCACCGTTTTCACTAATCCCACTTGGATTGCAACTAAGGAAGAAGTTAAACTTTCATATTTATCACGCCGGTTATAATCAATCAAAGGTGTTACTTACTTTGACGTTTCGAACATGAATCCCGTCACACCAGATCTGAAACGTAGCCGTACCTGGTTCAAATTAATAAAAATTCAAAAGTATATATAAAATAACTAAAAATACGCTGGTCATATGATTCTAAAGGAAACAATGTTTTACCTTACGTACCGGAAGGTGCTAAACGAACTTGCTGTATACCAAACACATTGTTCAATATTCTGTTTGTAGTAAGAGTCGTATATGGAGTGTAGTAACCAATCAAGAACACCAAACTTAAATCATGTATCCAGAATAAACATACCATGAACTATGTACTGGTAGGTTTCCTTCTGTGAGTACATTGTTGAGATAAATAAGTGGACTCAAGCACGAATGATACCTATGCCCTACCAGGAGTACCGAATCGTTTCGGCTGAGGTTGGAGATGTTACTTGAGCTGGTCACTAAACAAAGCTAGACGGGTTGTGTGTGTGTTTGTGTATGTTCCTGTGGTACTTGACACCTGACCCTTTCTGCTACCTTGACGTGGTGGTCAGGCTTGCGTGCTGTTTAGATCCTGAGGGCTGTGCTGACTGTGACTTCGGTCCTTGTGGGTTCAACCTTGTCAGATGCCGCCAACCATGGTACTTGACAGGGCTGTTTGTGAGATAATAGTAGCCTGGTAGGTGAGACAGTGAAGATTGCGAAGAAGCTAGTTACCCTGGAAATTTAAGCTTCTCTCACGTGTAATTGTTTTATATCAACTGTCGTATGTATGTGATGTTTACTGCCATAGCTGGGGCAAAGGGGCTTTATGAAATGAGTCCAATCTGCCCACCTGTTATTTAAACTAAGCATTTTCCAACGTTTCTGTGAAAGGTGGTGGGTTGGTGCGATTCTTAGATGTATGGTTTTCAGTCAAGATGATGATGATGGTGAGGCAGAGAAAGAGAGGACGGGAGTTGGATGGAAGTGATGAGTTAACGGTGGTTCGGTTGCAGAGACGCTGACTTCCAGTCTAATCATAACTTGCTTTAGCCTAACTACTTAGGTTATCCCTGTTTAGACCTGTTAAACACTGTTGCACACATCAAATACATGTCCAGTATGAACATGGACAAGATGAAAGATGTGGTGATCTTCACCGCTCATTCAGCGTGCGTCACTGATGCACACTGTATACTGGTCAATTAACGCTGACCAACCAACTCGGACCTGACATGGAAGACGGCGCGACATTCTTTTTCACTACTAGTGGTGTCTGGTGTACATGCACTCGCTTTAAGCGATCGAGTAGGTGAACTCATCTGAATCTCATTCATTCTTTGATTAAATCACATTCATTTGAACCTGCTACGGCCACTGTCACTTCAGCTGACTAGACAGCGTATCTTGAATACCGTACACAACTGGATAAAAAACTGACAATTCGGTTGGCTTGAAGCTGTCCTTAAAAGATTGATGTCTTCATCGTAAGACATCTTAGTTAACCCTTATGACTGCCCTCGTGTACCATGGCATTAACATTCTGAAATACACTTTTACTCTGGCCAGAAAACAATCAGAGAGTGTGATTTTACAATAGATCATCGTGGTTCAGAAAAGCGGAGGAGTGATCTTGAAGTACCAACTCACTCGTTTCGACTGTTCAGGTAACAGCCTATGCGTGGACTGAAACCTCATTACTCTGCACTATGGAAATGTCCGTGTCATCGTTAAAGAGTTCATCCTTGGGTCTCTACACACTCAATTTTCTATCTAACTTCCTTGGATGAAATCCCAATGCATCAATTCGCGTTTCACATTGAAATCGACCACCAAGTTTTGATCTCTGACAGTCAGAGTGCTGACCTTGATTGGTCTGTACTGAGTGGAGTACTATTTTCACTGCGTGATTGAACGATAATCAACAACGGTCAGGTGACTGACTGGTACACTGCTTACTCTGGGTGGGTGGACATTAACCTAACGCACATGTTACTGTCCAGCAGGCTGGGAGTGAAAAAATTCCGTTTCTAACGTCAAGACTGAACGACGTAAGCCACAGAAGATGCCGCTCTTCATTCTTTGTCTAGCAGTGCAAGTGGTGTAGCGGCAACTGACTTTTGCAGCAACGCTTGGATGTCATTCTGGTGCCTTGTTGAATGCATGATGAATTTATGGTAAACATGTATGCAGACTTATCCAGTCAACAAGAGGTTATTAATTAGTAGTCTGGCAGAACTGGCGGAACTACAGATACAACTTCTACTTGATCTCCGCATTTTTAGCCGCCAATATTTTCGTAGACTGACTTCTAAAGTGTGCTCTAGGATTTAATTTTATTTACCATTTTCAAATGGAGGTTTTGAGCCTGATACCCGCAAGTTTAGGATGAACATGTTTTCTATCAGCTTACCCAATTCATATGTGGTGAATCTTTTCTATTCCTGTCAGTCAATGTTGGGTTGTTTTCGCAATTGAGTAAGGCTCTTCTGAACTCATCATTCGTCTATTGAATAGCAACCTACTCAGAGCTGGTAAGTAGTTAAATTAGACCGTAAAATGCTATGCATATTATTTCCGTGTCGTCGCAGTAAGTCACTTTGGCAATCGACTTTTCAGGAGATTGATAATACAGATCCATGTAATCATACATAGAAGCTGGAACCAAATTCCGGGTCTAAATGAACATCTTCAGAACTATTGAGTTCCATTATAAAGCTATAGGTTAGCTGAAAAGTTCGATCCGAACATGAGTGCTGTAGCCGAATATGATCGGTATTCAGGTTAAGATTCAGGATTAGTGATAAATCCATTTGAAATGAAGCACTACACTCAACCTTCGTTCTCTTCATGACTGAGCAGCAGCACATTTATCTGCTGTGACAGGGAGTTTCACTTTTGCCTATGCTCTCATTAGCTGCCTGCATGGACCACTACGTAGGAACCTCACATTAAGCACTCCCAAGTCATAATGAGGGCGTTAGTTCCATACAAGCTAAGTCGCATATTATTGGGCAGGGGTAGGCCCAACCTAAATTCACAAATCGGTTGTAATGTGGACTGTCGATGTCACTTGTAAAAACTGCTCCTTAAGCTCATTCGTGTTTCTTCCACTTTTGCCTGATCATACTGTTAAGTTTATTAAAATAGTTGTATTGTTCACATATACACAAACAACGTTACTTTCTAAGTTGCTGATCGCTCTTACTTTATCCACACAATCGATAGCTGTTTCGAACTGCAGTGCGGTGATTAGCCTTTCGGACATTTCAAATATCATTGGGGGAAATATGTTGTTTAACAAATTGCATCACTGCGTACTCACACAGTGCAATTTCAATCCGAGCGTTACGGACAGCGCATTCCCAGTTGATCAGGCCACCTTTAACTGCACATCTTGTAATCGTTAGCTCCACATGAGAGGTTCTGTTTTTATTGAAGAGAGAATGCAGGAGAACATGACACTGAATTCATAGAATAAAAATACAGGACGGCTGACCAAGTGATTTTCAGCCACACATTGCCGGAAAACTTATTTTCACAAAATGGACCATGTCACGAATCAATTGCCAAAAGTTCAGCTGTAAGAAAGACACACGGTAACGAAATGCCTTATTCGGAGCCACCTTTGAAACACAAAGTCACTAGTATTGGTAAGTGCTTTTGCGAATATCATGCAGACCCAAACTGGTTTTATTCGATCCGGCGTGTGTCCAGAACCAACTCCAAGGACGCTGACTCACGTTGTTTATCCTGAAAGTCCATTTCCAGGGCTAGCGCCTCTCTCAGCACGTCTGAGCAAGAAACTATGGTTTTGGGCTGTCAGAACGGTGTTGCGCACAGTCAGCTGAACAGGAGCTTCCTACTGAGTGCTCAGGTCGTTCAGCAGCAAATTCTTGTGGGTCATAACAGGGAGACAAGTCTGTGTGATCAGCCTCATCAGGCAGTGAGGCAGTGTCGCATCTATTCTAAAACAGCCCCCCCAATGACTTGTTTTCTAGCGCTAATGGATAAAATTAACCCATAACATACCAGTTCACCGGGAAAGGTAGTCAGACAGAAACAATACTGCTATCCATATACAGAAAGTGCATCACACAGTATCAATTTCGCAACCCTCAGAAGTAGTTTTAGACACTGGTAAACACCACTGGCTCGTGTCACGTTCGCGAATGCACACAGGCAGCCATTACTTGGTGATACGCAACCAAGGGTACTCATTGTGCACACTTATATATCGGACGCCAGTGGAAAGTTTGACTGCGAGTGATTAGGGTGAAAGAGGTGTATGGGTGACGGAGGTCATGTCGCTTACGTGATGGATCGGGTGCAGCCGGACCACTCGTATTGTCGTTGTTCCAGGCGTTCGGATAACAATCGATGCGGACGCATGAATTTTCTGTCCACACCGAACAAGCTGAGGTCAGTAGATGCATTTGACAGTGAGGTAGCAGATTCTGTCATGAAACCGTACGTGGTAGAATCATTTGTGGTTGAGAACAGGCTGGGGCCGTGGAGATGATTATGCCTACTATACCGATGACCACCCATCAGCAGAATCGAGGTCATGTGTAGAAAAGACCTGTTATTGAAAACAAATTAAGACGCGCGTAAGTTTAATCACCGCTGGGCATAGTGGGTAACCAGTTAGTCGCAGCTTATCTATAGTGCTGAATTAGTTTGACAAGCAAATACAATGTTTGTTTGATCCTAGTGCTGAACAAACTTTACACCTAGCTATTTCGATCGGGTTGCCCTGGATAACATTGAAGAATCAAAAATCACACTCGAGATTGTGTTGCTACTAAATGTTGATGGGAATGCTTCTTGTTTGTGATGAAGCAGGTGTGGCTCTTATTTTTGTTAAACCGATTATTAACAAAAGACCTCGGTTAAATCGAACTAGTAACTGGTTTCATTTACTTAACTCAGCGTAGTCGTCCACTGAAAAGCAAACGGTTTGCTTATTGCAGGTTGTTCTACGTATATTTTGAATAAAGTTAGGACACCAAAAGAGCGATAGACAAATAATGAAGTGAGTGAACAGATCATTTGTTCATCCACCGACCAGTGTGACTACGAAGGGTGCAAAGGTGAATTGGGTGAACGTAAACATTTTTACGAGAAGCATTTCGGTTTTATAGTAGTCATTCCTTCGTAGTTAGTCTGTGTAGGCTGGCCTATTGAAACATTGTCGGTTATCTGTTTGATCAGGAGCTGCTTTTAGCAGTTAAATGAGTGTTCGATAAACACGCCTGCTAAACAAAAGCCCTCAATTCTCGTCCTTCTCATTCTGTGTCCTACTTCACTTCCAAATCGATTACCCTAGTTCTTTCCCCATAGTTCGAATCACGGGGCGACGGTGTAGACTTTTACTTTAGATAGTTTACCAGTTGAACAAACCCCCTTACACTTGCATAGATTGAATAACACCCATCGGAGCTGTCGCATTTCCATAGATATTTCAGCCAGCTCTTTTCAAAAGAAAGCACTAGACTCGGGTTTTGCTCACGTTAGAACTCGTCAGCAATGCATATCGTTCCCACAGCCAGGACCAGAGCTGCGGTCGCGTTTTTATGGGGCGACTGTGTTCACTGCTGCGTCACTGATCTTACATTAGGCAGGACTGAATCCTCAGGTGTAAACGCGTATCCATAATCGCCTATGGGTAGTCCTCCTTTGCCCAATCAAACTGACAAGCACATTTCTTGAAATTCCAACTCTTCGATTTTTTTTACCCTATCGTAAGTTTTGCATTCAGGCAGACCTTCATCAACCAGCTTTCCTCCCCCCCTCCAAAAATTCACTAGACTCCAATTCTACCATTGTTAGGTTTCGATGGCAGGACATTTAATTGTCACGATTTGGTCTACACAAAAGTAAGGCAAACTTATTGATCACTGTACTATTGACCTCAAATTGAGTACAATCGAACTGCTTTGTCTGAACCCTCAACCACTTTTGGTTGTGGGTTCTACTCACGGGTTTATCGTTTTAGGATTAAGAGGACAGTTGTGTCTTTTCTGGAAGCACTTAGAAAACTTCAGTATTAATCTCAGACGAATGCGATTGGATGTTTGAATACGGTAAATCAGGGTGCCATATTTAGTGAAACAGTAGCAATACGAATCGGTTTTGACGCGGCTGAGTCAGTCAAGGTAGATTTTTCACCATTGTGAACGTTCGGTTTACTCTGCTGCAACAGGAAGTTCTTATACGCTTCTGTTTTGATCTGTTTGTAGCCTATTCTTCCCATATTTCCTTGTGTGATCGCAACTTGACTACCAAATTTAGTGTCTGTAAATTGAGCAGGTGGCCGATAGGTTATTAAGGTCATAATAAACGGAATGGAAACAGTGTAATGAAAACGTTTTCCGGGTTGTTTGTCTAAAACTTGTCGCCTTCGGGGGGCGAGGGTGAAGAGTTTGACATGCTGCTCTCGCTGAGTGGACTTCAATTGTTTAAATATTTCTGGCAAACCCCAGTCTATTGATTACAAAACTGGATTTCTCGCACTACCGAGGCTAAGTGAGAAGTGGCAGTTAGGTGACCAGTGAACAATGCAGGTTCGATTATTCAAGCAAGGACCAGATGTTAAATCTCTGTCCTGCATGACATCACTCACATCCTGGCTGGGTCCAACGTTTTATTTATGTATTATATGGATTGTATTCTATTTAGACTTGGTATACGCATATACCACCCAGTATGCAGATCACACTAAGACGTCTATATCCACCCGATCATGAATTATTGCCAAAGAACCGTAAGCCACATCACCTTACCCGAGTGATTTTTGCATAAGGACATTTGAAAGCTCAAGTACCACTAGCTATTTGGACCTCGTGTGGGGACGACGGCTTACTAATGACCACTTTCATCTCAGTAGGCGTTGTGCTCGGCAGTTTTGTATAACACAACCTATCGTTAAAGGACGTGAAAACAAAGGAGGCGGTTGCCCGGTGCATCCACAATAGTGAGTCAATAAAAACAACAACGAAAGCAAAATGTTTAATCTGTCATGAATAGCACCCAAGGTTTATGACAAGAAATAAGAGAAGGTGACGCAAACCTAGTTTGGTACAAACACCGATAGCAAGTGTAATTGTGAAAAGAATGAATCATGCATTTCAAATGCTATAACATAACTTACTTCACACCACTCTGAAATCATGATCGACAGAGCTACAGGGTATTTAGGCAGTCTACTCAATATCAGGATATAAACGTTACATCAACTCGTGTGACGCAGTGAACGATCCACAACATACTCTATCACCGGCAGTTTACTTCACAGCACAATTTAATCAAACTCGGCCAATTACTACATATGCTCCGATACTAAATTTCCTAGCTACTTTAGCACACTGAAGAAATCAGAAGGTGCCTTGGAGTTTGCTCACTGCATTTAAATTTGACATCTATTCAAAATCGAAAAGCAGCCTTCTCTTAAACAGATTACAATCACGTAATGGTTTACAATAAATGGACGTACGAGAAAAAATTGACCGAAAACCACCACAGATTCTGATTATTCCGGCGTCAATTTTGGCAAACGTGATATATTCGGTGGCCAAGGTCACTCCGTTATGTGCGCACTGTATGTGCACTTGCGCACGTTTGTATAGCAAATGACTGGGTTCCGTCAACGTTGTTGACTAATTGCACGTACGCACGTTTACTACGTCGATTACATTGAGTGTTTACAGGTAAACGATAGGGTGGTAACTGACTTATACGTAGTGGGAACATGTCTAAATCTCAAGATCGATACTGGTTGCAAAGACAGATGAGAACCGACACATGCAAGTAATCAATGAGTAGATAAACGGCAATCGACCTCTCAGGTATAAATGAGCGGGAACATTAGCAAACGGCCTCAGCTCTATTGTTCAACAATGGCAACGGGTGTAGAAGTCAGTTTTCTTCCAAAGAAATATTTCCGCTAGGTTTCAGCGAATTCAGATATGGAGCACGGGTTCGAGGTTGAAGACCCAAGGTACCCGGACTCAGTCGGTTCATATCATCCGGTGACAACCAGGTGTCTGTTGATTTGGAAGACAATAAGTAAAACCGGGATAAGAGACATTCTTGTGGACCACAAAAAGTATCTGTAACAGAATGAAATTTCGAAACTATCTGTAGGTGAATGAGACTCTAACAATGCACTCAAAATAACATTTACCAGTAAACGACTTCAGGAGGAAGGCCGGTTTAATGTTTCAAGGAAGCGTATGAAATGAGTTGCTGCTTTAGGAAAATCCAGGGACGGAACTTGTTAAGCCTCACCTTGTGCCCTCGTCTGCTGTTATCAACCGCCACAATGTGTGTGAGAAAAAACTGTCGTAGGGTCGTCGAAACTCAAGTGGATACCTACCGAGAGCTTCAAATCGAGAGTGGTACCCGATATTTCTTAAACCTGTGACCACTCTGGAAGTCACATGCTGGATATACTGAACAGCAAAAAGACAGTCGATACGAAGACGATCCGATGTCTACAAGTACTAATGACAAATTAGTTATGCAATAATTGGGAGACCTCAAATTTCGGCACTTGGACTTGAGTAATCAACAAATGTACAAGAATGTAATCGACTGTTTAATTCATCTATCAGCGTTGACATAGTGGATCCATTCTAATCCCTGGTTGATGCTCTGAGCGCCAATTTTTAAATACAGTTATCGTTGCTCTTGACTGACTAACGTTTCGCTCGTTCCAATTACCGTTTGAGTTATCGTCCTAACAGTCTGTTGTTATAGCTTCATTGTAAGTTTACAATTTCCGCATCAGGTTGAAGAAGTGTTGGTGAACTGCACCACTCTAGGACATGCGGACGATCTTGGTGCCACATGACAACTCAGAACAATATGTAGTGTCCGAAGTGTTTCCATTGTCACCATTATAAGTGTACAGAAGTCAGGAGGAGTCAACACGCTACGACTACCTCAGATGTTCATTTTGTGTGCAGGAACTCACTAACTGAAGATAAACAGAAAACGCCTACATGCGTAATTGATTAAGTAAGCGCAGATGTGAAAATGTGAAAGTCGAAGGTTCAAAGTGCGACCGAACAACACCTAGGAAGGTACAAACTGAAAAACCGTTCACAATGGAAAAGGTTTCGAATGATAAAATCCGCAAGGAGCGAACCGAGAAAAAGCAGCCAAAATAGAGAGAAGCCGATGTAAGGGAAATCGAAGCGGGCAAGCAGATAAACGAAAAAGATTTAAAGGAACTACCCACGAGGAAAGACCAGGGAAAGAGAAAACAAAATTGTACATAACCCTTCGACAAACGCATGGCAGAAAACCTTTAGAGAACGAAAAAAGGAACAGCCGAAATGTAGAAACCGCACCACGTTACTTGCACACGCGTGTGTGCCTGTGCATCAGTCGACTGGGTGGTCACGCCGCTTGTGCAATAGCGCTTTAGAGGTGCCCACTCGCCAAGCTGCCTGCCTGTTCGGTTACTTGGCCTCGGTGACAAATCTGTGCGCCCACACATTCGGCCTTTCAGTCGCGTACGCATATCTGTTCACGTTGGTGCGGTGTCCTTTTGGTTGTTTATGGGTTTGCAGAATAAGGTGTAAGATTTTTGACGTACCGTAGTGGGTGCATTTCACGATTAGTTCGCATTGCTCACCTGGCCACTTGTCGCTTTTAAGCTGGACATTTTGTTTGTCGTGTTTGGTGTCGGTGCCAAATGCAGCTTGATTCGTCCCTTTTACCGGAAGATGTGTTCCCCTCGTGTGCTGCGGTGATCGTTGCGTTGTGAACTTTCTCGCCAGAGTTTTACCGGAATTCTGTGCGGCGGATTTTGACCCAACAGGTCGTGAAAGGAATGTTACCAACAATGCCGGAGTAGCTCAATATTGATCTCGTTCTTCGTCGGATAGCTTTGGAGAGGTTGGCTGACGCGGCTGGTCAATTGCTGGTTCGAAATTACCTGATAGGAGACGATCCACTCCAACGGGACGACCTTCGAAGCGCAACAGATGGCTGACTCATGACTTGACGGCTTTGAAGGCTGTTAGGGGGATCCATTTCTTTCGTCCAAAACGGCCTCCTTCCTCCAGAAAACGATTTCATCTAACCAGGATGGGCAGAAACATCATGAACAGTCGAAAGGTAACGTTAGCTATTTTTTTTACCTGTTCGACCTCTATCCCAATATGCTCACTGTGGCCTAGTGACCTTAAATACCTTTTTAATGTCTGCCCTTTGATTAGTTGATTCGAGAATGTTTGTATGTCGCTATGCACCGTATAAATACCTAATAGTTTTCTCTTTGGGACACATGTTGGAACAAAGTTGTTTTCTGCCCCCTTCTTTTGGTTTGTCTTGAGTGCAATTAATGGGGACGGCCGCGTTATTTTCGGGACCAAGATTTGCCGTGTTAATTGGATCAATAACGAGAATCAAATTTTCCATCAATCACATAATTGTACCGTGGAGGAACCGGCGTACTGCGCTCAGGGTTTACAACGCTTGCTCATGATCGGCCGTGATCGTCTGTTGTTGGACGTGCGTTGTTTGTGAGTTGTGATCACCTTTGCCAATGAGCGTGATCACCTGCGTTTATTTGCTCTCAAACGTGTTGGATGAAACTATAGATACTGAACTAAGTAAACGTGATCCCTGAGTGGACATAACATGTTCGATGAGACAACAGATTGGCTGCTTGGCTAATCAGACTACTGGAGACTGTGATGGGCATCATCAGAAAGATGTAACAAACAGAGCGACCAACATAACAATTATGATGACTTACAAACACTTGCCGATTGTTTAGTTTGGTTGTAATGACGAGCGATTTGATAAGCACGCAGAATAATTGCGTGACCTTTCTTGAAACCGGATGTCGTAACCGGTCGAGCAACAGAACAAGACTAGTACACCAGTTGCTTCAAGATAGGTACTCTTTATCAGCGATTCTAAGGGTGTGTTAAAACCACAGTCTTGTATAGGAAACCTCCGTGGTGGGAATGGTTTGCCGTTGGGTTGGTTAGGCAAGCCCAAAGAGAAGGACAAGAGGTGAATTCTATGAAGTAGTGTAGCGTTATTTAATAGTAATGGTGTTGTAAATTAGCACCAAAGGGGCATGCACCAGAGCGATTGGCAACAATCAAAACCGCCACGCTGACATAAACGTTTCATCCATAATGAAGCATAGATCCGGAGTATACACAAAGCACCCTTTTTGTCGCCGAAGTAACTTTGATAATCGACAATCCCTTTCGTACTACTTTCAATCATCTGTCCTCCTTAGCCCCAGTCCGTCTGTGCGTCTGATCAATTTGGTTATGGTTCCACCTACGCGGACATTTGCTAGGATGCGTAAAATTAACCGACGTTCACACTTGATCAGAATATGTGAAGTGTGTTAGATCAGAGAAAATCACATAATATACGTGTTCTAGTTTTTCTAATTGAACTCAATGAAGGAATCAACTGGTTTGATTTGCCTTGATTATTCATACACTCTGTGGCGAATAATCAGTCCACGGGTACGTTGTTTTAAATTACCATAACATTTAGAGTTATCGAACTATCTGGTTTCCGGTGTAGAACAGATCAGTGGATTTCCTCAAATCGGGATTTTGAAATCCTTGTAATATCCGATTCAGTTTCATTTATCCATTCAAAAGTATGGGTTTCGTGCAGGTCGAACAAGTAAAGATACGCAATAGATCATGCCTATCCGACTAGTGGATCACTTAAGTTATCTCAATCGTTCTTCTGACAACGTGTCCCTCGGAGCTGCTGCCTCAGTGGTCAATATCTTCGAGTCGTGGTAAGAAGATCGTCTATTCGAGTTCCCGTTTCACTTGATGCATCGAAACAAAACGGAAGAGATCGATCGTGGTAGGTTGATTCGAAAGCGGGCACCGGAAAACAGTTGTACAACGTATTTCGTAGCTTCTGCCATTCCGTGACCGTTATCTGTGTTGGGTTTCACATCGATCAAACCACAAGCAAATAGTGTCGCTCATTAAAACGACCATTCAAACGAAAACGTGTCTGTGCTCTTAATCATCGTACCTGCATATGAAGGTCGCACCGTTATGTTCTATTATTCCAAACAATAGGGAGCTGGGAAACACTGGACAGTTTGTGGGTTTGTGAATCAACACAAATGGAAACACGAACAACGTACGATATAACAGTCCTCGTACTTAGACAGCTGTTGACAGAAAACTAAGGGTGTTCATTGGCAGAGTATTCCCCTGCGTTCGCATTCAGCGCGTTGCAGTTTTCCGTGCACGTGAAGTGCGGTGACAGAAATTTAGAGAAATGACGGGAAGCACCGGTTGTGGTGATGCGCAGCTCGCAGCACTGTGTGGCTTTTAGTTCGCAGAACCCCTCTCTGAGAAACCAAACCCCAGAATGCCACATTTCGACTTTCAGCAAAATGCCTTGTTGAGAACTACGAGGGTTGGCAAAGTATCAGTGATGTGTTCAATGGTTTTTGAAATAATTTCACTTCACACAAGACCATGGTAGTTTCGAAACGCCATTGTGACCATCTATTAATTTACGTGAAAGTCGTCATTGTGTGAATTTGAAGGAGTTCTTTTGGCTTACTTTTAGTCACGGATCTTCGAAGGTAAGTAAATTCGCGTCCTTTGCGTGTTCGCAGGCTTCTGTTTGCAGCGACTGTTGCCATTTAGCGGAACGTCGGTGCTCCATGCACGTTTGTTGGAAACATTTCATTCAGTAATGTGGTTACTCACTAGTAGTATACGTACACGACGAATTAGTGCTAACTTGTGAAAACCTGTTTCAGTTGGAGCTCTTATCTTGCATAGCTGAATCGACTTAATTTTGGTTCGAGATCGAAGTAATTTCTACCATTTCACAGACAGATGTTCCATTGATTTACAGGGCCAAGATTTTCCTTGTTGATTACTATGAGGAGGAGAATCCGATTTCTATCAATCGCATTACTCTACCGTGCATGAATCAGAGTATTCTGTCAAGTTTGGAACAAAGGTGTGGAAGACTGAGCAAAGCCGTAGAAGCTTGCGGAATATTTGAACACTGGCAGAGATTTCTCCCACTAAGTAGAGGAAAGCCTCCACTTAGGTAAACTTCCTGCCGACTGTATTTTCGGAAGAGAAACCGGGTGATATGTCCGACTGACAGGGCGACATGTCAGGATAGGTTAGAAATCAGTGGTAGCTGAAAGCGTTGTTTGGTTGACATTAGAGCGGCGATTTCATTGATTGGGTAAGGGCTGCGAAGGTCATGCCTGTGTGTGCGATGGCTGTTTGAAATTCTGGCTGATTTACTCTTAAAGTTAGTGGCCTGGAAGAATGTGATGCTTGAATCGGTGATCGCGTAATCAAACGAGTTTTCGTTAGTTCTCCAGATGCATGTCAGATTATAACGAAAGCGGATTTTCTTGACCGTGCTGAAGCTATGATTGATTTAACGTATGGTAAACGTGTGACGACACTTACTGTGGTTCTCCTAGTGTGAAATTACAAACTTCAGCTTGAACAAATTGAGGCGAACGCAACTAGATCGATTTCTACATGGGACGACTAGCTGCTGAGTGAAGTTGCGCGCCAATTGCTGATAATATTTAATCACGGACCAAGACTCGTAGTGTTGTTTTGAATGGAGTGAACAGGAAATCTCCATAATGTCAAAGTGATTTTGACCATTCGGTCCCAGAAGAACTTTATTGCACTTGCTGAAAGAAGAAATCATCCAGGAAGATGATAGTCTATTCAATTCTCCCGTATTGGTGGCCAAGAAGTCCAGTGGGAATTTCTGACATTTGGTAGACTCCAGACGACTCAACGAGATGAAGTCGTGGCCATCCAAGCATTCTCGGAAATTTCTGGCAGAATACAGAAGGTCAGGAGAATAACACTGTTGGACTTGCGGTCTGGATATTGGCAGGTCCCAATCATGCAGTTAAGTTGAGATAAAACGAATTTCGTGACAGGAGAAGAACACAATCGCCTCAACCGTATGTCGTTTGGACTGTCATATGTCCCTTTTGTGTTCAAACGACTAACGCCCAAGTGTTGGACGGATTGTGCAACACTGTTGCTTATGGAGACAAGATCGACATCTACAGCGTCAAACAGACAGAATACTCGATGCATGTCCCAAGTGTGTTGCAGAAGATTGTACAAACCAGGCTACGGGTCAATGATCCATATTCACAACTGGCGAAACAAAAGTGCTATTACTCGGTTACAACTTCGGTTAGAGTAAGGTTAAACTACTGCTCGAGAATCTGATGAAGATCGAAGCGATTCTGGTACCAACACTGAAGAGAACATTGCAACAGCATCTTGGTCGTGTTGGTTTGAAAGCCCCTTCATTAAAAACTCCAATGGCCTCGCAAGCCCAGTATACGAGACACTGAAGAATTACCAGTTTCACTGGTTGGAAAAAGGTAATACAAATTTGGTCCAAATCCAACAATTGAAGAGGAAAGGACGACTGACCGCATACTTGCTGTTGGTTTGACAAAACTTTATTGTCCCAATAGATGCAAGGGACGTAGGAGTCGAGGCCGTACTGGGCGGTACTGTTGAATATATCAGTCCGGTACCAACTCATGCCAAACTAAATCATTCAACGATGGAAAAGGAGTGTTCGGTGACAGTGTGGGTCTTGGAGAAATGGAGGTCATACTTGGTGGACAGGCGTTTTCGTGTAGAGACCGATATAAACCGTTCGAGTGGACTAAATCAGCGGAGGGCTCCTGAGGAAACCTTGCTTGTTGGGCACTAAGACTACAAAAGTATGATTCTACACCTCGCTATAGGTCTAGAGAAGAGAACTATGTTCCTGATTCGCTCTTCGGAACGTAACTTATGCATGAGATCCCCAGGGATCTCGTCGGAGTTGGCAGTATCGGGCTGGTGAAAAATTTGGAAAAGTTTTAAGCAGCACGAAGGATGGATACAGTGACCTGTGGGGTGATCGATAAAATTCTATCGAAAGGCAAACCTTCGGAAAGCAAGGGATATGCGGAAGTGAAATCTTTCAGATTGTATTGATTATAATTGCGATTGGACGGTGCCGGAAATCTGATGCGCCAGCTATGGGGTAATAAGCGTACCGTTAATAATGGCGGAGTTGAAGGCGACGATCGAGAAGGAATTTCATCAGCTGACTAGCACGGGTTTTTACCAAACTGACGAAACGCTGAAACAAAGAGCGTACTGGCCGGGAATGAAGAACGATTTCAACATTTATGTACTAGAATGCAAGCATTGTTAGTTGTTGAAGGGCATTAATTACTCGAATCGTTATCTCACCTAACATATCCCAGTCAGTGAAATTAGGAAATTATGGCTGGTGAACGTAATTGGCCTCCTCTCATTCATTACTTAAAAAAACCAGTACAATATCTTCAGGACAGAACGCTTCACCGGATGGATCGAAGCAGCCGCTTCACCGGATCAGCGCGTGGGCATTATATGCGTGGCTGTGATGGAGCAAATCATTGCAGATCATGGAACACCACGAAACGCGGTGATTGGTCAAGGCCCGTGCTTCGAGAATGAGGCTTATCGGAATTGTTTAGAGCGCTCGGGAATCAAGTAA
This sequence comes from Paragonimus westermani, assembly GCA_008508345.1. NCBI lineage: Eukaryota > Metazoa > Platyhelminthes > Trematoda > Plagiorchiida > Troglotrematidae > Paragonimus > Paragonimus westermani. Next base: position 248,714 of record QNGE01000601.1, read on the forward strand.
GTTCGCACAACGTCACACCATCTTCACTCAAACGGAACGACGGAAAGGAACAATCGTGTAACCAAAGTGTAATTGGGGGCGAAAAGGGTGGGCTGGGAAGAAGTTTTGCCGTTGATTCTGTTGGGTGACCGTCGTTTGCCACTGCGGACAACGAATACATAGTCAATTGAGTTCAAATTTGGGCGTATGCCACCCCTATCAGTTGATCAATAACTTGGCTTACGGTTAGGCCAAAAGATGCACGCGCGTGAGTTAGCCAAGGCGAGGAGGTTGGTCAAATGGAGTCAGACAAGTGCGCAGAAGGTCGCCAGGGAAGAGAGATTTGTAAGGGTACTTGGTCGATGTGCACTGCTTGAACCTGGTTCGAAGGTTAACTGCGGACAAAGGTGGATTTTGGGTGTGACCGGGTCCGGATCTATGAAGTTCCTAGCGTAGCGAGGGTGGCCGAATGTGGTGATGGAACTTCGCGGATCCGCAAACTTGATCAAGTTTGACCAACATCAGGATCGAGTTCACCTAGGCCAGCTGTGTAAATGGTACGAAACTGATTGAAAGGTACTGCTCACCTGGCTTATCAACATGACCAAGGCTGGTATGCTGTCCACTGAGAGAACGAAGGGAGCACGAACGACGTTTATTGCAGCTTGGACAATCTTTGCGGAAGTAGAATGTTGTGAGAAGGAACGATCAAGCGGAGACACGTACTTAGGTAGTAATTAAAGGAGGAAAAAACACAAGAGAATATTAGAGTACACTCCGACAAAACTAATGTGTTCCGTACACAAACTTGACATTGACATCCGTGGCGTCACGGGATCAGTGTTCAGTACAAACAAATGTTTTTGTTTGAGGTTCTATTGAGGTGCATACGCCTGTGTTGGTTTTCTGAAGAAATAATCCTTTCGCCATCCCCTTTTATGGCTCAAGTTCTCACAAAAGTATCGTACTGAAACAGACAACACAGCAATGGCATTTCATTCGAATTACGTTTAATGAGACATGGTATCTAGAACACAGTTCTGCTCAATTTTGCTGTAATCGGAACTAGAAGATACTGTCGACGGCGTCTTACTTGATGGACAAAATTTTGCTGACGACAGTCTGCTGCTGTTTGTCAGTGTTGAAGCAGCACAGACAATCCTAGGCGCTACTTCGTACAGAATGTACTGTGTGATTTCAAATTGCTTCCGCCGGAGTGCTGTTTTTACGTAAATTGAATGTTGGGTAACGAAGTCGTGCAGTCCACTTCCCCATTTAACATTTGTTCTACTCATGTGTTTACAGCAGTATGATTTATCTCCGAATTTGACGTGCTCTTCGGTTTCCATTGTCCGTTCTTACTCGCGACCGTTTGATACGCTAACATTCATTTGGTTCCCATAAATTCTGTTTCTGCCGCAAACAGTTGAACTGTTAACTGCTTTGTCACTTAAATTCTCTTTCATACTATAGTGCACCGTGTTTATTAATCCGGGTAACAGTAGCGTGCTACATATCTCACAGTCCGAATTAACTGGACTATTTTTCACGTGTTTCCGTTGTGTCGTGGTAGGCGTCTGTAAACCCAGTCTTAAGTCACTGTTCATTCAAATTGTTTGTTGTTGTGCGCATAGGACCTCGTCCGATATCGGTGCATATATTTACGTATAATCTTAAGATATATATGTATATATATCCAGCCCACACCGCACATAAGCTTAGGCTACTGAAGCGCATAATTTGGATCTCTTGTTGATTTAACAGAAGCGGTGGAGGCAGTTAAACGGTTTATGCATTCTAGAAGTTGAATCTGTAGCAGTGGGTAAATAAGGACTGAAATGAAGCCACATATAAGCAATGAGACAAATACTCATCTTCACGTTTGAATCGGTATTAGCAAATCTAGTTCTCAGAGGAGAGAAGGCATCTCCCTAAATCTTACGGGTCACGTATAGACGTTGACCGTGAAGGCTGCGTTACGGTCGGTTTGTGATTTCTCGCTGCTTATGGTGTTTGGTCGTACATGTCTGATTTTGATCGCGTACAGCAAGTGGCAACAACGAGGATGTTTGGAATCGTGTATTCGGTAGTGAGTGTCGAGCGACCTCCTTTGCTCACAGAATCAGGTAGTTAGGCCACGTATTACGGATTAAAGCAAGTCGTCTGCCTCTCCAGACACCCTTCGCATGTGTTGCTGACGTTTGGTGCAATGTGTGAGGTGAACAGCCGGTGTACAGAAATGACATCAATCACGGAGTAATTAACAAATGATGACCAGTTTCGTCTTTCAGGCTGGTGGTCTAGGTGACTCACAGTGTCGGTAGATGGAGACTCTAAATAGTATGCTGGCTAATTTAGCTCAATGGTGTGTAGGTTGTTGTTGTTCTACAGATTTGTCTGTGTAGTGTGTGCAGTTGCCGAAACGTGGCAGTGGGAGTCGTAAGGAAGCTGGCTGTTTGGTCAGTGGCGTCTCACCTTCACATGTAGCTCAGTTGTTTTAGTTGTAAGATTTAAGTATCTTGATATTGAATTTTTGAGTTAACACCTAGCAGTTGGTTTCCCTTTCCTTCCCCATCTGCCTCCCATGACTCTTTTTTCTTTTCGTATTCGGATGACAGTTGGGCACCAATGCAAACAACAAATATAATGCTGTTTCTGAAGACGATGAGGATTACAACTTAGTATACACGCAGATACTTGTGAACCTCAAGGCTACAACCTGGAACCCGCTGTTTTGTCGAAGTCTGCTCTAACCGTGACACCTAAAAAGAAAGTACAGTTTAGACTGGATCGGATGGCGGTTGTTTTGCCGATACCCGAGCACAGTATGCGGTCTGTTGGTTGGTAATAACGTGCAGTGGATTTCAATCTGATCCTGATTCGATCACTAGGTTATCCTGCGACACTGTTCCAGTGAGTTACAGTGGACAAAGATTCCCTTATGTTGCCCAAGTTATTAATGGGGTGTTTAGCCTTTGTTAAACCACCGTTCGACATTTTACAGTTGCTGTAAGATGTCATGGAATACACTGGCAATCATTTAGAAGAAAAAGAAATGAAAACTTACATCAAAAGAACATTTGTTTGGATTAACAGTGTAGTGCTAGTTCCTGAATTTGTACGCCCAAGGTTTCCCCAACCTCATGCTACCGTGAATCGGAAGTCGCAAGGAGAATACGGTGAATCTGCAAGTAAACTTTATTTATTGATTTACCGTTCACAACAGACTTCAACGTAACAGTTAAGAGGTGCTAGGGAGCTGGACATGAGAGCACCTTGAGTACAACCGCACAGCAGCCGCCAGAGTGGAAGAGTGCTTCAACGGGAAATTCCAGTCGACCTTCAGAATTCAAACAAGCGTTAGACTGGTTAAGCGGCGTTCCTGTAGGTAATAGCTCAACATTGTTATCCTAGTGAATGTAACCTACAGGAGTAGAGATGGTGCGGATTCAATACACAGCTACAAGCAAAACTGCGATACTTATGCCGGCCCACTAACTTTGATGCTAGTGGTTTGTAGTAACTTTACATTCACAAGGTAATGTGAACCGGCGCGGTGGTGCTGACAGGGCAGCTCTCACGTAGCGAGGAGTTTAGAATTTTAGGGAAGTCGAAGGTTGAACCGTTACGATAAACTGATAAACTTCAACACCATCCTTAATCTTCACAATACTATTCATTACCTGCTGAAAGATAGCGGGATAAGTACTGAGTCCACACGACAAACATCGGTACTGAAAAAATCCATTAGGTGTATTGATTGTCGTTATCGGAATTGATGCATTATCTAAAGGAATTTTAGACATGCATTCTCCAAGTCAATCTTGGAGGAAAATTTGAATCCTGAAAGCTCGTTCAGAATGCCCCCTAGTAGCACACTGGAAGACAGCCACTTCCTGAGTGAGCTCTCAGTGTTCCTCAGGGAACACTCATCGAACTTCGTTGGGTATAATTTCTGCGTATCAGTGCGCAGGTATAAAGGCTGATAAAAATAATACACACCCTTTTTGCTACTCAAAAACCTGTGGCGGACCTACACCACCCATGTGAATTTTGTTTTATCGGATCAAGTCGCATTAATGGTGACGGCGCCAACGGACTAATTTAAGCCATCTTGCTTATCTTGTTAAGTGAAAACTGAGCACTAAGAAGTGAAAAAGGCCGATGGGTTGTTCGTGTGCCAACATTTTCCGTTTGGCTAAACTAGCGCATCAGGAGCGTTCTAGAGGCAACTGTACGGCACTCACGGTTATTGTTGCGGAGGAGGTGTAACTGATTCCAACAGCACTGTCAGGGTAAGCGACGGTTGTGATGTGGACTTAAAAATCTGGACGAACGTCTACTTGCAACCACTTCTTCGGTCGTAGAAAATATCAAGAGAGATTCTTTAACGGGAGCAAAGTCCGCTGATTACATTCTTCGGCATTCCACTTCGGCGATCACTCAAGCACTGATGGCAGGAAATATCTTTATGGCGTGAGATACAAGTATGTGACAATGTCATTCAGCACTATTACCATCAACGTTGTAGACGACGTCATCGGTACAAACGAGAGGAAGAGGACACCCATCTCCATCTCTAATACGATGGACATTGGGGGCAATGGAGACCCTGCCCACACTCTCCATTCCTCTTGCCTCCAG
>QNGE01000602.1:0-243447 GCA_008508345.1 Paragonimus westermani
ATCACCCAATGGGCAATCTCTCTCAGATTTTGCTTTGCAAAGTCTAGTTACAAACCAAGACTTGAGTTCCATTTGGTGCCTTAGTTAGTGGACTCAAGCTTTGTAAATCAACGACTAACGTTTTCCATGAGGCCTCTTCATGGTAAACCGTGAAATTATTAAAACCCGTGTTGAATGCTATTGTACACTTCACTTAGTCAGACTGTGAGAAAGTGGAATTAACAATCCATGTTAAATAAAAGTTAACTGAACGGGAAATTAAAACTCTTGATGTCGAGTTGAGTTGAGTTGTTGTTGTTGAATTGTTAGCCGGTTGGTTGACATTCTGTAGCATACAGTTGCCTAGGTGCATGCAACAAATGGCGAGTATTAGACTTAGTCAGTTTTAGTTTTCAATGGTGCTATGATAAAAGTAACAGTCGGTTTTTGTATTTTTTTATACTTACATCACATGGGTTAACTACGAAACGAAAGAACATATTATTGTTAGAAGTCTGAACAAGTTTTGGAATACATTTAGGATGAGGTTAGAAAAACAAATTCTAACCTGATTTTTATGTTCCACTGTGATCAAAACCCTCGGCTGCTGATTTCGTTTGATTGTTTTGGCTTTTGTTCAGTTCTTGGTTACATGTACCAGTTCGGCGTCTGGGATGATCGCGCACCCGTGCTGGATCCGAGATTACCGATTGCTATGTGCGACTCGGTTGGATTAGTCGACACCAAACGTGGTACAGTGATAGCGAACCCCCCTGAATGGCATCATGCTGAGGTTGGCCTGGAAACACCCCTAAACAGTCAGGCACCACTGGTTCGTGGCCGCATCGTCGCATGCCTGCAGCGTTTCACACAACACAGTTCAGCCAGTGGAAAGCCGTTGCATCGAAGCACATACGTTCAACAAACCAGACTAGTTCGACAGGTTCGTCGAGTTCGGGGTTGAGTGAACGAATCAACATTTTTAATGAGTTACAAAGGGCTGGTTAGATCCAGCTGATGTATCACTGCTAAATATTTAGAGATAACGTTCATGTTCTGTTTACCTTTTATGGGCAATATTTTGTCCGTAGTGGCGCACAGTTGCAGCACTTTGCTTGAATTATATGCAAACTTTATGCAACTGTTAATGCTGGATATAAAAGTTTGTCATATATGGATAATCGAACACTTTCTGATTAAACAAATAGATACACTATATCTATTGTTGACACATGTCCTCTGCCGGTTGCGGTATAGTCCTAATTGATCTGAAGTAACAATCTTGTGTGAGTACACAAAAAGGATAACTGTCTACTGGATGGTGATAGCAAAACAGGTTGTTTAACTGACTCCGTTTAATTTACTTGTAGATCCGTTTGGAGCTCCACGAATCAGACTAGTTACGGATGGCTAGGTTTCTAATTATGTTGTCCAGAGCTGGTTAAGTCTGTCGTGTGCAGTATCATATTTGTTACATTTGTCACATCTTCTAGCAACCAGGAAAAATTCTTACAGACTGCTGTTGACTGACACAAGAATCGGCATTTCTTAAGGTTTGTGAAATTTGTGCACTGAAAATGGAACAACACTCACATCGGATAAAATGTTTTGTATCCAGGCAAACTGTTTTGCCAGCCACTTTTGAACTGAAATAAGTAGTTTGAATTCCGTCCTTATTTATACACAACATTTGTGTGTAGCCTTGCCATAAACCAGATCTAAATTTCTGCTCATTTAACGTGAGTTGACTCGTTAACTACTACTCATTCGCCTTCAGATCAAGGGTTGACCGAAACATATTCACATGCCAACCGGCCGTATTCCATGACCTCCTGGACAGGAGTGTTGCTTTCATCTTAAACAGTTGACTTTAATAAAAGTAAGAATGGTTTGCTCACTTATTAAAGTTTAGAGACAAGTTATTAGAGCTGTTCGCGAAATCTACACTGAGACGAGGCTTTTTTCGGCCAATTCCGAATGGAATGCTAAACGATTATTTCGCACATTTTTGACTAGACGGAAAGTACCTAAGCGGTTTTGAGTCGGATATGTCCAGGAATACGTAATTATTACCGTATTATATAACACACGTGATACGTAGTATTATGGTAACGTATTTTTACACTATTTTCTACTTCATATTTTTTACCGTTATTCATGCCTTTTCATCTTCTTCAACCTTGCATGTACACATCATGTTTGAACGAGGTTAATCGACCCACAGAGTAATCAATAATTTTCAAAAATTACACTTCCGAGTTCACGAGTTCTGCTTTCTGTTCGCGTTCGGGGTCGGTGGCGTACAAATCTTTGGAAGAGTTAGAATTCAGCGTGATCAACCGTTTAGTTCGGCAAATTTATTCATTTATTTATCTGTCGTTGGAATTATCTCGGTCGTGACATCGAGACCATTTGGGGGACACACGAAACGTAGTATCAGTGAGAATCTTCATTTGGTGTAGTGGAAAACTGAACCAACGTGCCTCCACGAACTATTGTGAGTTATTTGTTTTCCATTTTACCAGATTTCGACTTCCATTCACACCTGAGTTTTCATATACTGTTTAGATCCAATACACTGTGTACTAGACACAAGTGACGTTCATGCCGCTGAGCCCTGGACGGTAGGCGACCGACGGGCATCAAAAGGACAATTGGTGTGTCACTTCTCAAATGAATCGTCACTTCCGTCTTTTCAACCAAGCAAATTCGGGCGAATTTTTCGACATAGCACTCTGGCTGTGCCTAACGGACTATCGAAGTGGTGACTTCAATAATTGTTGCCTAAGAGTTAGGTGGTATATAAAAAAACTTCAGGTGTTTGCAAAGAATCACACATCTGGCTTGCTCTAACTGAAGTAAAATGCCCCTCTGACGTTTCTTTTCGAAGAGTTTTTCAAAAGTCTATGTAAATTCAAAGGCTATAACCAGAGTTGGAGGATGTGGCTTTTTCATAGCCACAATTTTGATTACAATTTGACATATCACTCTGTGTCGTCGGCCCAATAAATCGCCATACATATGGAAGTTCACAGACATCATATAGATGTACGTCATTTGGTTTCCTACCTAATCACATCTTATCCTTTTGACGATGATGTCAGCTAAAGCTCCAAATAAGGGAACTGTTCGCATGAAATTTTTTTAAAGTGTCGTAAATACTTGCCGGGATGCTCTGCGAACGTGAACAACACTGATTTTATACCTGATGGTTCCCTCCGCAGAGCTGAACGTAGCAGTGAATGGGCGGTTGCATCACAAACGAATGAAAACTGTGATTTTGTTTGAAACTGCTTGGAATTGGCACTGCAATATAGGTATTTTGATTACAGTTACAAATATAGTGCTTTTTAACAGACCATGAAAATCCCAGAGGAATTTGTTAATACGTCAGTTTTAAATTGATAGATTATGCACACATGTCGTTGAAATGAAATTAACGGCCAGACACCTCAAGTATTTTGTCATGCGTTGGAGTACCCTAAACTACGCGTGTTGTTTTTCCGAGACCAAAACTTGGGGCTGCTGTTGGAAGGAAGGAAACAGTTTCCAGCACTTTTTCAGTGTTGATGACGTTGGATAATTGGATACTTGGTGCGTCTTGTTAATCGTAATGCTTTAAAACTGCTTGTGGAAATTTGAATTGTCCCACGGTGAATTCAAGTCGTGCATCAGTTTGCATGTAAAACACAGCAATGCCAAGTTATCCATACTTATATTTAGTTAGGGTACAAAAGTCATGGCATCCAAGATCACTTCATCAGGATGTAAGATACAGACTTTATGCTTGTGGTGGTTCAAAACTCATGGGTACCTCCTTCGGTACATAAGCCTCCTTTTTCGCAGTAATTGCTTCCGCGAAGATCAAAGTAAAGCAAGAACACTACTGGAGCCTTTTGTTTCGTGAACGATTGCTTTGTTGCGCATGTACTGTTTGGATGTATGTTACAATTAGTACTGTTGGCGAACATAGCACTCGCTTTTTATTGCTTCGTTTAAGGTTTTATTGCGCAGTATTTTGTAAGTATACTGCCTCTCTACACAACAAAAGCCGGACAATCCCATTTTTTCTGTACACTCGAGGGAAGTAATTCCAAATTTGGAGAAAAAAGAATGCGCGGGTCCTCTGAACTAAAATGTGCCAGAAAACTAAATCTTGAAGAAACTGTCGTATAAGAGACTGTTTGAAAACGCAGACCTACCGTTGGGGTTTGCATGGTGTGGATTCCCAGAATTCTGACGCATTGCTGAAGATCTAAGCACTGATCCGTCGCAGGCCGCACCAATTTTTGTTGATTCACTTAAGCCTAGAGATCAGTTGGACTCAAATGTATTACACTGTAAGCACAAGTCTTCTGTCCATGTGCATTATTGTTGAGTTAGTTAGTTTAGGATTCCAGCATGAACTACTTGAGAAATCCTGCCGGGGTAGTCGATCCCTTGAGCCATTTGGTAAATTCCACATGAGACAGTGGGGCGGGTGGGCAACAGAATCCTAATGTGAAATTTCCGAACTCCTTGTGTGGCTTCGTAGCTCAGCTGGTAGAGCGCTCACCGTGTTAAGGCATGCCGTGTTTTTCGCTGATTCGAATCCAGCCGAAGTCCTGACTTTTCACAGTTGAGTCTCATCTAAAATCATACATCTCCTAAACTACTTATTGATAACACTCTACGATTGTTTTCATTCACTCTTATTTTCTTGTTTCTTTTAGACACAAGTATATGTCTTTCACAAAAGTGAATGGCAATAACGAACGTTTTGTTGGAGTACTGCTGACGGAGTAATACGGTCGTGTGTGTTCAACAGAGAATAATCACCTACAAAACTGAAATAAATTTTTCTCGGAAATAATTTAATTCAAACAAAGTGAAATTTGTACAGTTTTTCTGGGACTCCCTTTATTTCTGCCTATTTGTAGCGCAAAAATCGTAAGACCAATTCGGCTACCATTGGCGTCAACGCTGATTCACATCTTACCGGTACGGCCAAATCAGACCGTCACCAAGGTTCACCAGTGGAATCGGGCCCAGAACTTGCACACAGTTCGAACAGTTGCAAAAAGTAAACAACTGTCTTGATTAACCGATTCGAATGTAAACTGTTTTACAAATTTACCACGAAGGACTGAAGAGGTCCTGGTGGTATGTAAGTTGTCGGTATGTGATGAGGTCTGTTAGATCGACATGAATGGTTTTAGTCTACTGCAGCGTTAATATGCTATGTGATTAAATTGTATCAGTTTAGTTGCTTGCTGTGGATTTTTGGGGACTGTGTTGCTCAGTAAACGCCACCAGGTGATTCAATCACTGTTGATCGGCGCGAATGGAAGCTTTTACACTGAACGGACAGTAGTTGTGGTTAGCTTGATACGGTGGTAGAAAGCAGGGCAAATACCTTCGGCGCGAATGTCTGTGTCCTTGGTAGCAGCGGACGGAATATTGACCGGAAAAACACGAAAGGAATTTAGGTTAAAACGAAAATGCACGGGCACCGTACACACTGTTTATAACGTTTGTGAGTAACCGAAAAAATTCATTACGCCATTATTCATCTGTGGTAAATGTGGCTCAGCGTGCTTGAGAAGAACGGTAAAGTAAATTTTCTGAACGGTCTCATGTTGGGACTTCCCATTATCTCGTTAGCTGCTGAAACCGATAAACTATAATCTCACCTACGGACTATAACGTACAGGCCACCCGAGGTGGTTGAAACGTAGAGTATTACAACTTGCTCGTAACGTTGTGTTATTCCCAATCTGTTTATCAATAACAGTGGACGGTATTTACACGAGTGACGATGGAGGACGGAACATTATCATTAATAGAATATAACGCTACTTCTCAAGCTAACAATTTGATTTAATAAATGAGTTCCAATTGTAAATATCTGAGCTTGTCTTGCGTATATTACCAGAGACAATAATATGCCCATTCATGTTAATTATCTATTTCTCTTCAACTCTGCCAACAGAGTTGCCGATGACGTGCTGGGATGTGTTACAGAGCCGGCTGACAAAAGTGCAAAGTTCGCATACTGCTGTCCTGATCGATTGCAACTCCTCCAATCAATCTGTCCGTCGGCCGCCGCTGCCACTATCTTACTTGGAAGACAGCTTTCCAATAGAAACTTGACAGCTGCAGACGAAGAGTCTGACTATGATGAACTGAACGAACAAAAACAGTACGCTCTCGGCGAAACAAGAGTGTTGGTCACTGCAAAGTCTTGGTGTCCGTCTGCACTGATTGCACGTGACTTATCTCCTCACCTAGTTTTTAACACTACGGAAGGCAGCAGGAATTCCGATGTGACTGTGGAATCTGATATTTCAAAAGTAAGGTTTTCCAGAAAAGAGGCATTAATGAAAGAAGTGAATTTTGTAAACAGTTGTTTTTGGTAATTTCTTTCAATGTTTTAAAATCACAAACCATCCGAACGGGAACCTAAGGTGCACTTAACAAAATATGTCCTATGTGATGTAGCGTTATTGATGGCCTTACTATTTACAAGGTAGTAGTGCGTTTACCTGTCATGATAAGCGTGGTTGTTGGCATCTAGTTGTTTATTCTGAGTCTCATTCCAAGTGAATTGAGAATAAAGGAAAGTGACAAGTTTGTACAAACTGCTTTTAAGCAGACCGCAGTAGAGAGTACTGTATGATAACGAAACTAATTGTTGTTGACAACGGAAGCACTCTGAACCCATATGAAGCGGGCTCTTTAGAAGTGATGCAGAGACCTTCAGTTGTTCAGCACCTTTAATGTAGGAACCTTTGAAGCACCATCTCCAATGTTGTTTACGTATCATCACTGATAGCCCCCGCCAAGTTTTCAGAATGCAACAGGTTTGCCACAGAAATAACGAATATATCTAAACTTACTCTCTTTAACAAATGAATTCAATTATTTATGCCTGCTAATCACAATGATACACATTAATTGGCATACCTGTAATCTACTTCGCGCCTAGAAAGCGTAAAATAGAGTATCTCATTAACACTCCCGATCTTATGTGAAAACAAGATTTGTTCTTTCAGTCTGACTATGGGGGGACTATTCGTCATGCTACTGTCCGAATATTTCTTGAACAAACTTTTGAGCTGTTCGTTTCAGCTAAAAGTTTCGTTTTCCAAGCTGACTGTTCTGAATGCAACTCTTCTATACTACTTTTAACCAGCAACATAATTTCATATCGTAGTTTGAAGAAATTTACGAAACTCTGTGTATCGATTGCCGCGAGCCACATTCCGATGAATGAATGACTGGCCAGAGGTGTGTTCATGAACGAAACTTGCTACCGGGTTCCACAGGGACGAATAAACCCATGTTAGGTTGTTCTCAAATGAAACCGCCAAACGTGAACTGGGAATCGTCGTGGTTTGGAACTAAACGAAATACGGCATATATGCAGTGCATGTTGAACACTGAAAAACGGCGTTGGTCTGGAGGTTTGGAGTAAAGTCACTGAGCAGCTAGCCTGTTTGAACCAGTTATCAATACGTCTTTCTTGTTGTAAAATCGTTCTTCCAAATTCAATTTGAAGTTTAACGATAAGAAACGAGAACTATCTTTAGTTTTTCACAGGAACGTCAATATTGCATCGTTTATTTTCGATGTGGTCGGAGGGGCACGTAATCGTTTTGTGTAACGAGACAGTTATTTTGTGATTATCGATGATGGCTAAATCAATCCAGTCCTTGAAAGTGGGTGTGTTCTTTAAACCCATTGGTAACAGTGGGGTTTTAATGGACTCAGAACCTACGTGGATAACTTTACACATGGAGCTATGTAGGTTAATCTGCAATTCTAGGTAAACGTAGACAAACAGTATCATATGAACAATTGTGAAAGATTACGTCGAGTCTAAATTTTGTTTTTGCTACGTTCTTCTAGCAGTACGTGCTTTCGTTAAGACATGAAGGTGGATTCCAGTTCTCGGGCTAGCGCGGCCGAGTACTGAATAACCTACTCGAATGACCTCACAAAAGGCCAAGTTCCGCAAAATTTCAGATAGACTGAAACTCACCAATTTGCAAAATATTGACAACCTTGTCATTCAATTTTGTCGACTAAACTTTCTACATCTTAAAAAAAAACAGCGCTTATAGCTAAATTCGTTGTTCTATCGCTTCCAACTTTTGTAAACTAATGTTTGTATTATATGTTGCTTGTATTATACGAACTGATTAGTTGGAGTCTAACTACCAGAAAAACGAATGCACTATAAATAACTCAACCCTCTCGACAAATATGTATCCGTCCGTTCCATGGCTGACTGAATTCCATTAACCATTAAGTGTACGATGTGTGGACTAACGCAGTTAGTATGTTCCTGTTTCCCTGTCTGTGATGGGAAAACTAAATTTCCGTAATACACGGAAGATGTAAAAAATGATAGGAAATTCGACGGCGGTCAGCACTTAAAGTATGAACCTAAAAATCCTTATCTTTCACGACAGGAGGTGATGTTAATTTACTTTTGGCTCACTTGTTAAGTATAACGCGTTCAGTATCAGGTTTTCTTGTGAGATGACTTCGGCAATTGTCGAGATAAAACGCTAACATTCTGTTCTTGTTCTATTGCAACTACTTTCAATAAATTTGTTGTAAATAACGTTACAAGCAAGCTGCAATATTCTAGGTTTCAACCACTCGGATAGCCTTCCTCAGGAGTGTTGTAATCGAAATGACAGTAACAAAGGAACAGAGTCACGTGGAATTTACCGTGGTTAGGTCGATCTGCGCTGCATCTGAACTGACTGGTCCAATGTTTTGCCCACTAAGTGGGGGTGGGACTGATATAAATAAGAAGTGTCTGTGTCTGATGTTGTTGATCCATCCACATCACCCTGCAGATAAGAGTTGCTATCTACACATAATCTGCACACAGGCAGGTTGTGTGTAAACGGTGAGAGCTTTAGCGCATCATCGGTCTGCATGGGAAGGCAGACCCTTGTGAATCCTCGACCTTGAGAAAAACCCACGTTGTGCTTCTGTGACAGTATTTGTAATGCAATGGTGGAATCCTTCGCTTGCCTCTAAATCTGATATGCCTCTTTAAGAGGAAACCTCGTGTGCCTCTTGTGTTCGAAAACACACACTTTCCGTTGTCTGCTTGTCTGTTCAATTTAGCTGGCCTTGCAATCACCGCATTTGATTTCTTAAATGCAGTGTGTCTGGTCGCATCCTTAGGGTGCATCATCAGTCGTTCTAAGATATTATCTACCCGAGATACGCTACTGTGGCCGATAAAGGCAAAGTCACAATGATTTTTAATTAAAATCACGAAAAGAAAGTGTTGGAGCACCTAGATAGCGAACAGCAAGTGAGGACATACTGGACTCTGATACATTATTGTAAGACGTTGCAAATTGGAGCCTACTGGTCAGTACAAGAAACAAGACGCTTGTTTAAAATGATTGTTGAATCTGAAGAGAGAGAAAGAACATACGTCCTTGCCCTCGTTGGTTTGTAGAACTGTCATGGAAATCTCGGTATGACTGGTATCGATGAGATGATCTCGTAGTTGGGGCGGCCAGATAAACTACGCAAACTTTCTCGTTTATACACTTTTGTAATTGAATTAAATTTTTCCTGGAATTGAAACAAATGCTTTTGGGCTCCTCTGTAATGAGGGAGCCTGCAACATACGGAACAGTTTTTTCAAGTAACAGCGTTTTCTTTTCCTACTTGCGGTTTGTTACCGGCTAAAAGTATTGCCAGATTTGCGATATGACCAACTGTAGATGTGTCTTATGGCATCCGTCAGTTTGCAGGTGTCGTTTTACGAAAGTTGAGCATGGAAATTCATATGAACATTTCCATAAATCTGCTTTGAATAACTGTTTTGAGTATTCGTGTCCCAATCAAGCTGTGTATGGCCAACATATATGAACTGATCATTACATACCTACTTATGTCATCTTTCATGTATTCGGTTAAAACTTTTGGACGGAATTCCGGTAACGGATTTTTGGATATTCTGATATTTGATGGCAACAGAGATAGGGCAGATAAAAACGTATTCATCTATAAGTTAGCTCGTTGTTATTGGAATACTCTGAGTAACTCACCGCAAATCAAACTTTACACCTGGAATGTGTTTATAACTATGTGCCCTCTTTCCTTGAAATCCGTTTATGCTTACCCGTCATTAAGTCTAACATTGCTGAGCAAAAGTGAATAATTGCAGCTATCGGTTGACCTGGTATAAAAAACCACAACTTTCAACTGACACACGTTCACGTTTGCACTGGCTATATATCCATCTACGCAGTGAAGAAACGTGTTCTTTTAGTTGATAGTGATAGTTGATAGTTGATAGTGATTATGTTATCCAGACTAGCCTTCATTCATCGAGTCACCGTTGCAATTTTGAGTCGATTTTTAAGCTATGCTACCAAACTGTTTATCTGCTGCGATGTATTGCCTACCTGCTAGATAAGTTGTCAAATCATGTGTGTGTATCTGCCTGCCAATATACTTGGATCGTTGTTACTAATATGATTGCATGCAACCTAATTTCACGGGCATGCAAATCTGTCTAGATACCACGCCTCTCTTTCTTTACCATCATGGGTTCTGCAGTCCTCACAACTCTGACACATTCGAATTAACATTTTATACGCAGATACGGCGATGGTTCTGCCACTTCAGTGGCTAACGCCAAATATTTATAAGCCTAAATGGAAATCATTTCTATTGGCTGATCATCCGAGTGCAGTTATTAACAAATGAAAGTGAACTATTGATAAACCAGTGGATTCATCGATAAATCAATCACTTGGTCTTCAAGGATTAACCCAATTACATCAGAGGACCTTTGAAAAAGGAGTTTCTAAAGAGAAGACCCAAGCCATTTGTAAACACGTTTGTTGTGACATTTTTAATAACCAGCTTCAGTAGTGTCACGCTTATCAGATTTCGCTGCGATCAATGTTAAGCCCACACATTTCTGGTTTACTAGTCGGGAACTCAACTACTAAGGTGCAATTCCTCATGAAAAGCTTACATCTCTCGTTTACATTCGTTGCAACGTTGAGCACCTGCACTGTTACGTTTGTATTGATAATCTGGGCCTCTTTTGCAGAACAGAGTTTACCTTTTTGAATAATACGTTTAGTTGTTCGCCGAGCTTGCCGTCTAGGTTGCAAATGTACCTTCACCAAGCGAGCCGAAACCATCAGTGTGTATGGGTTTGAGTTTGCCGGTTCGAGCCCGGAAGTTTATACCAATGCTTGACGAACAATCAGATACCTACGATAAACTGCACAGTCAACTTTATGTGCCCAAACCCAATGTCACCTGTTTTGGTAGTGAAACGTTTGCTACTTAAACAACAAGTTGGATAAACAACGGACTACGTAAACTGTCACCATGAGCTACAAACATTGTCACTACTTCCAACAATCCAGAACCGTGTCTTGTACACATGGATAACCTGAGAAGGACATACTCATTTTCGCAGTGAGGATAGCAGTTTTCGAATTCCATTTAACAAAACTCTCAAATAACGCAACAGTCACTTGTCACAAATTTATCACCGTGAAATACATTGGCTTTCTGGGCAAATAATTTTGATGTTAAACACAGAAGCAATGGCTCATTACAGTCTGAAAACATCGGGTGTGTGGTACGGAATTAACAAATTAGATTTGTCAGTTAACCATACAGTGCCCTATTCGTGGACACAGTCAACATCAGTACGCCTTTTTGGAAGGTCGATACTAAGTTGCATCGCTCGCCACAATTCCCTGCGGAGGTACTATTCCGTCTAATTGCGTGTGATGTAGTCACCACTGGTCGACGTTTGAAATCTTCTGTCCATACAGACTACCCATTTTCTACAAAACCAGTGGGATGTGCTACAGATAACTATTCAGTGTTGTTGCTCACGCCTTGTGCATTAGATAACCCACGTAACTGCAGACGTTTTGCTAATCCAATTTTATTACCGGCTAGTAAAGCCGTTGCAAAGACTGGTGATCTGTCTGTTTCCCTATCTGCGGCTTGACAGATATGTAGATGAGTCTGGAAACTTTCACCATAATTTAACTGGAAACTGTGGGAATTCTCTGAGAGGGCTGCCGATTTTATGGGGACTAACTCCAGATGTCTCTTTTGAATTAGATTGATAGTTTTTATTGTCCTGTGACCAATTCAGTTAACCATTGCTTTGCTGCAGGAGAGACACTCCCTGTCATCAACCAATCAAATTGATTTTGGTCTTCTTTTCGACGGAAGACATTTACAGTTTCATACTATACTGTTACCTTGAAAAAAGGAATTTATTGAACAGCCAACTTGTTAGCCATTCCGTTTTAAACCTTTTCATGGAGGGGAAATCAAAAACATTGTCTGCATTCCCGCATTAAGGATTGAGAAGGTAACCAGCAACTAGCAACTATTAATGGATATTAAAGACACCCAATTAATCATAAAATTGCATATAGCTGGTAATATGTTCACACAGGCTCCGTGTCGCCCTGATTTGTTTTAGTTTTCTCTTTCGGGTTTATTATTTTTGTGGTGTGAGTATTATAATATCCGTATCCATGGTGAGTGCAATCGCACAAACACTTCCTGCGTTATTGTTGTCAACCTAGACAACTATAATCACAGAGTTAATGTGGATGTCGTATTTTGACCGATCTATCGCGTCACACATGTTCACGCCAGAGGTGTGAAATACCGGAATCTGGCCGTGGAACCCTAATCTATGCTCAGGGAAACCACTTGTTCAAGCGTTTAAGTTATGATGGCCCACCGTCAATAGAACAACTGACGCAGCTCCACATTGACCATGTCCGTAATCCCCGAATGACGGAAGATTTAAACTACTTTAGATTCCATGCGGTCCTGACTTGACGACTATCTCTATGCGTTGTATTTAGCTCGAAGATGATACACTAATAGCGAAGTTGGCTGCCAAGTTTTGACTTCGAATGAAATCTTCGGGATAACGTGAACAGACGAAACAATACAAAGCCGCCCATTATATGTTATAATGACTCTTTTCCATCACAGTTCAATTAACAAAATCAAGTGTTTATGAGTAAAATATGGTGCACGAGGTGACGAATTACTTTTCAAGAAGCTGTTCATGCAAGTTTATATAAGACGATAGACAGACATACCAAGTGAAGCGACATTAACAAATCTCAACAGGTGTATACACTTTATGTTGAACATGCCTGGAAAAAAGTCCGTGATAAGAATGTCTGAATACACCTAACTGTCCCAGATAACCCTTCCGTGTTGTGCAACTTTTTATAACTTCCCGTTCGGTTCCAAGACCGGACACTTGCAAAACAGATTTGAGTACCGGATGAAACAACAAGCAGCTGCAACCGTTATCCGCATACATACAAACGAGACAATTACGGATGATTACTGAGAGTAGTCGGAGATTTGGTTTATTTTCGAATTGAACATCACCCACATTTGATCGCCGCCTTCACATTCAGATAGACTTTATAGCCAGCCTTTTTGAGAAAGAGGCACAAAACTCGGGAGTTAACAGTACAGTTAACAGGACAGTTACTGTGTCTCCTCTCGAGACCGTGGGGGCAACCTGATCATTGCTCACAAGCGAGAGTGGTTGAGCGTTCAGATTTGATGATTCGGTCGTGCCTAATGTGAGGTNTATGTGAATGCGAACGCTGCGATCAAATATGAGTGATGTTCAACTTAAAAATACGGATGAATTTGTACACTAGTTGAAAGAACATTTTCCACCATTTCATTCATTGGAGGTAAATTCATGCATTCTAGTAACATGTGTTTAATGTTAAATGAGTATTAACCACTATGTGAATGATCGAAACACCAAAAATCACAGTGAAAAAAAGCTTGGAGCCTTTTAAAACGACTGCTAAGTACACTGGCCACCAAATCCTGAATAAAAAAATTCGAGTAGATACGTCAAGTCATTATTTGAGACCTTCGTTCGCAGTTGTAGGATGTTTTGCAGAAAAATCTGTTTTATTTCGCGCAGGCAAGTCTGACGTGGCTGCTAGTAAAGGTTATGTTTACACTTTCAGTAATTACATAAAACAAGTTTTACTGAATATGCTACAAGGTTTTGTTAAACCATATTCCTATGCAAACTATTCAGCAAATGTCCAGATTAGCGGTAGTATTTTAGCCTATCCGAGGAGCGACACTGTTCAGAAGGGTGTCTATCGAAACAGGCTTGAAACCTGGAGATACAATTCAAATGAGTCTTTGCGCGAAATGTTACATTCCACGTAACCGCGGGCAACGTTGAAACGTGAATTTGGCAACAGAAACATTTTAATTAAATGGCGCTCCCATTGTTGAAGGAGGCTATTGCGCTGTAAGAGTTCGCTGTTATTCTGGCTCATTTAGTTTTATATAATGAAGCTTCTTCGGAAATTTATTAACCATTCGATTGTTGAAGTTTACCACACATTGGTTACCAGTAAATTGGTTTAACAAAAGTTACCATAAGACCTTCGCTTATAAGCATCACTACACGTAACATGGGAAAAAATTAATGCAATTTTCTTGTGGGAGTAGAAACAAGTGAAAAAGAAGATATGAAAAAGAACAACTTAAAAAGATCGTGCCAGGTGAAAAACAACGTTCCTGTGAAAAATGAAGGAGGAAGAATCGTTGTTCGATATGCGACCTGTTTTGTTTTGAAATTGCCTCGGTCATCTCCACGGCAGTCATCAACAGCTGAACTCTTTCAAAACAAGTAATCCACATGAAGTGACCTTGTGATAATAGAACCAGCCATGGCTAACCTGCTTGGTTAGGTTGCTTAGGGATGAAGTGATTTTTTAGAATAACAGTGGAATTCATTTTCACTGGTCATCTGACACTTGGGTCCTCTGACTGTGGGGCTACTGTAATATTGTGACACGCAACCAAAAGTAACTAGCGCACACGGATCGAATTTGAAGTGACCACTACGTCAATGTTGTGTACGGGGAGCTCGAACCAATGGACAGTCAGAAAAACACGGAGGACAGTTGTATTCAAACTGTCGCCGCGTGTTGCTTATTGCATCTTCGGTCATAATCTCTGTCTGCTCTTCTGGTTGAGCGTTACAATGGCATCTTTACTGTGTTTTGAACTTCAAGTCAAAGAATGATTCTCAGTATTTCGTTTAAAGAAATATGTGGTGTGTAGTACACGTGTCCCAGGAACAAAAATATGGAAATCAGTGCGCAGTCATTTGCTGTCCATGGGAGAGTGTTTGATTCTCCAGAATCAGACTCAATGTAACCTCATTTATGAATCATTTCCCAAGAACAGTAGTGGGAGTCGTTCCAACGTCGGTTCAGTTAATACAGCAGTTGTCTAAACTGCCAAGTTGTCACGGTAACGATGCTGGATGAAAAAATCTTTCCCGAGCGTGTGTGTAGATTAACCAGACACAGAAATCAGGAGGACCGTGATATATTAAGACAACTTTCGTCCCCTCAGCAGTTTTTCTTTTAGAGTGCGGTCGACTGAAGAATAGCTCCGGCTGCTGTGTCGTTTCCGTTTCATGTATTGGTAGGTTTATCTCTTTTTATTATATTCAAACAATAGGGTTGTTCGTTCAATGCCTCCATTTTATTTTCCAGACAAACAAAAAGTCGGGGACACCCCAACTTCAAATCCGTGGTGGTACGTTAGACGGTTTGATCAGCTATGCTTTGCAACTGCTGCGGAACAAAACAACAGGTAATTCCACATAAAGATCTATACAAGGTTGTCTATCTGATTATGGGTATTTTGTTTATTCAATTGGAGACTGTAGGTACTGGAAGCCACGGTAATCGCCTGGTTTTTAAGCAGCATTATAGGTGGTTATGTATTGGTTTGCAACAGGTTTTCTCCGGCTCGATGCAATAGTGATCATGTCAATAAATTTTCATTTGGATTGTTTTGTATAATGTTCCCTGATTCAAAGAAAACCCGAACAATTAACGTGGTTGGATGCAAGGTTAGCACCCGCAGTGAAAATTTATGAGAATGAGATCGCATGCGTGCTAACCACAACAGGCAGTGGACACCCCAGTAGCGAATTGTAGTTACAGCTATAAAAAAATGCACAACGTCAAACCATCACACTGTTGGCTTGTTTAACATCTCTCTCTACCACTGTGTTTGTCTGAACGTTAAGGCATACTTGGTCGCCCACTCCTCTCATATGTAATGGCGCATGTTATCCGATTCTCCATGTCATGATTGACTAGTTGCAGCCCTTTACACAATCCATGATCTATTACTGCTGTATCTTTCGTCGGGTTCAGTCAGCAACCAGCCTTACAAGCAATAACAACGGTTTGGAGATCGCATGACTCAGTGTCGCGTACTACATTGTACTACATTTACAAGCGGTAGCGTTACTCTTAAGTGTGTGAACGAATGAGGCGCTGGTCGTTGAAAGCGTGACCAATCGGTATGGGGCACACAGGCGCCTTTGACGCGTATACAACAATTAAACACAATGCTAACTGACCTAACCGTCAGGCTTTTCATTTTCTGTTACAACCACAAAAGTGGTGACAGACAAAATGTGGGGAATTGTGATAGAGGAGTGTAGCAGCCATGCCAGTTCTCCTCGAGCTATTGTTTTCTGTTTTCGATTATCGTGAACTGTAAGATGAAAAAAGGAACGTACACACATTTTAGAAGCTGTGGGCAATTAAGTGGCTGCACCCATGGAGCACAGTAACCTAGTGGTCTCCGTCAAAACGGATTCGGTATCAGCTACTCTGATGCAAGAGAATTGTCAGTCGCTCATATGCGCTGTAGTTAATGTATCTTGTGTTTCATTAAGTATTAGCTGCCTAATCTATCACCGGTGAAAAATTATTACATGGTTATCACTGTGTTATAGAAGTTTCATGTGGATCCATCCCAAGAGCTGACTTTGGCACACTGTTTCAATTCGCTGGCAAGCACGTTGGCTTAAACACCCCTAAGACAATCCATTAGTGACTTCTGGTATGGTTTAGGCGACTATTTGTCTATTTACGTAAACCGCTTCCGAACAAAGTGCAGTTATTAACCGTGTGACGAAACAGTTCAAGGAATACACCACCTCCATGTAACTATCTGATATCTTTATTTTGAGTCACTTATGTGAGTGTTGATTAGGCAGTCCACAACTACCAAATTTTACCTTTATCAAATAACTTTATCCCCAAAACTTCCGAGATAAGTCACCAATTAGAGATTTTTTACTTCAAAAAAGACGATTAAACAATTTGCACACTTGCGTTTGGCCTCAAACTTAACATAAGCTTCAAATGAGGGTTACGTAAAAATAACGTCTAGTGGGAAGCCTCTGTGTTTCAGTCTGGATTCTGCCGCCTCGATTTTTCGTTAGGCAAATTTGATGTTTGAGGATTTATGTTTGAGGGGAATAGGAGAACCTGTTTAACCACAGTTTACCTCATCGACGGATGACACCTCGAATAATTGCTCGCGGTGATAGGAGGATAACGTCAACCACTACGTAATTCCTATTTTAGGACTACATTGTACGCAATAAAAGTAACTATTACTTTCCACTCCACCTGGGTGTATTCCTTGACTTTGTTCTCTATAAAAGTATTATATAAATTTAACAAGACAAAGAACTTAAAATTCTCGTAGGAGTAGACCACTCACACAGTAGCAGACTACGCAGTAAGGTCGACTTCGGTTGTGTTTTTTTTAACCAAAGAGAAAGCAGTACACTGCACTAGAGTAGTAAGTAGCTATACCATACTCCACTTCCATCATTCTTTCACATTCTAGTGAACAAACGGGTGATCAGCGCACAATCGATTTTGTGTTAATATGGACTAAATTTTCATACTTGAAATTTGGGCTCTGTTTAATCATGATATTAGTGTTATATTAGTCAGCAGACTGGCCTCATGAGGATAAACCATATCTGTATTCTTGTGACAGTAAGAGTGAGTGGTGCCAATTAGAATCAGATTGAGTGAGACTCAAGTCTGAAACTTCTTTCGTAAGCGGATGACCGGAAAGGTAAAGCGGACTGTTAAAAATGCAACTGAACATTAATGCCATTCAGTTTCTATTCCGCACAATCTTCGACTTCTCAAAAAAGCTAAAGTTTAGAGGTTTTTTGAATTAGAGATTACTTCTTTTCCTGCGTGGAGTGCAATTAATTTACCGGAAACGATGAAGGTAGTATGTTTGGGTATTCCGAAAAACTGGACTGAAACGCCGGTTCTTCCATAAATATACACGCTGCTCGGTTCAGCAGACACGCATGATAAAGATTTATTCCTGGCAATTCTTTTCTATCATTTAAGTACATGAAAAAATTGGACGCATACCAATAGGCAATATCAGGAATAGACATCCACCAACAACGCAACTAAAATAATCCTACCAACACGCGGACACATCGCAAATGAAAAGTGTCTATGTGTTTGTTGTTGCTCATCCAAACGATGAGGTAAATGAAAGCCAAACAAAACACCCATACTGGTTCGATCTAAGGCAGTGATAATGGAAACTGTAACTTTGTGTAAACTTCATAGTTTTCAATTTCATTATAGTAGTTTTTATGAATCCCAGTATTAATAACAGTAATCTGTGGTTTGTGAGTAAAAGTTCAGTGTTATTTGCCCACGATCGGCGTTGCAACTTAGGTTTGCGATTGCGCAGAGGAATTCTTTTGATCTAGTTGTTAAGATTATGTATTTATTGTAAAAATGCTTCCTCCAGTTCAAAACAAATTATATTAATCCACACTGTTACATTCACACAGTCCATATAAAATTATTATGCAAATTCTATCTCAACGCAAAAAAGAATTTTGGGGTCCGTGTAAACTAGTTCAGTTTAATGATATTGTTGAAATCCTACTCAACTGTTATAAGCATAACCGTTCTCAACTTTTCAGCTATAGAAATCACGTCTCCTATGGTTTCTATAAACCTCTGCTTCCCGACTCTTAACTGGTCACATTATTAATTTCCATTCGATTGATAATCTGATTACGTTGTGCATTTTTCCGATTAACAAGCCTCACATCTAGACGACTTTTTCCCTCATGTGCTGCGAGTGACGTACCCGACATTCACTACGCCAGAACGAATAATCGAGAAGTTGATTCAATTCTACGTAGCATTTGCACCTGTGGAACCTGGGTGTCAAGCTCCAGGCTGGATGGAATCGTTAACGGCAGCCGGCTACCTTGTTCAAATTGTAAGTTGCATTGCACCGAAACAAGTTAAACTATAGTGAAAACTTCGTAATGGATTCCGATTTTTTGTTCGTCGATAAAATACTAGAGTTTAACTGCTCACTTGACAACCGCAGTTTAGTCTGTGTTCAGAAGTGAGATAACAATTCAATCTCTTATTAATTCAAAGGGAGGATTTAATTGCAATAATTTTTCCATGATGAATACATCACTTTTAATGTTTCAAACCCTATTTAACTGAATAATCGTAAAACTACGTATGTTGATACGGTTGGCAGTTGCCCTGATTGTTCGAGTAGCAGTTGAGTGGATCACAAAAATTTATTCGGCGAAAGTTCTGAGCACACTGAAGCTGCCTATTGAGCGAAGATAGATGAGGTTTGAAATAAATAGCACTAGTCACTTTGGACAAAACAAGTCTCAGTCTATTCACTAAACGAGGATTAAGTGCAATCTTGCTGTCTCTCTATCTTTCACGTAATCTACCAGTTCAGTTGTTACTGCAGTGATTTTTACTTAGGAACAACAGTTTAGTGCTTGCATTCACGCATGGCGGAGCGTAGTGCTGACTGGCTATTTATCACAACGTCAAAAAGCAACCAGCTAAGTGTAGGAAGCTAGAAACACCCGGTTTTTTTATCACCACATAAGTGCTTACAATCTGTCATCTAGTTGATCCTGTCAAATCGTTCGAAATATTACTACTTACTAAATTCTATCGGCTAGCAAGGTAGTACTAGTCAGGCGATATCAATCAGTTTTTTGTGTGCGGAAGACGGTAAAACAGACAACATCCTTGACACAGAAACGTTTGCATTAGTAGTTCGTGAAAAATGGGAAATATTTAGATTTTCCGCTCACTTGTTGTTGCTGTATGTAGATTCCGTAAACTTCGGGAGTTTCATTTAATCGGCTGAAGAAAGTGAATCAAAATGTCTGCACCTTATGTCATCCTTGTTCTCTGTTTCAATATTCCGACAAAGTTGGCTGATTGTAAATGATCCCAGTGTTACATAGTAGAAGGTTAGGCGGCCAACGACGTGCAAGAAATTATTACGTTTTGTACATACACAGTAGGGTATAGCCAAACCGCTATCCTTTTGATCGTCAAACTGTGGGGGTTATTTTTATAGAAAAAAAGGAGTTTTCGTAAGTGAAAAAGGAGAATTTCACACAAATTTGCGCTGTTGCTCACGAGTGCGTTCATTCACCTATTCACTTCGAAGTGGTTTTTTGGGAGTTTCGTGAGTTCAGCAAATCAAGAAGCATGGGGGTCTGATGAACATAAAATCGGCCCCTTTTCAGTCGAACAGATGTGGGTTTATCAGGTAAGATGATTCGAAAGTTTCTGTGTTAATGTCGCCGCAATAAGCAGAATAACAAGTGAATTTCTGAATAGCTTGAGATTTTCCGTTCATACTATCGAGTAGAGGGCAGTAACCCGCTTCATGATATCGTCCCTGATTTCAGAAGGATTTTGCCAGTCAGCTGTCAACAAGAAATGTTCCTCAACTACGCTCCTCAAACCGCAGTTAAGATAGACTTATTAGTTCAGCATGAAGCTGTTAAAACGGATATATTGTGTTCACCCTTTCGGCTACCTACTTGCGGATTTTTTCGAATGTGTTAATTGCAAAACGTGGAATTAGAACCATCAGTCTATTTTCACCCAGAAACCAAATCATATCATCATGAGGGTATCCGAGCCTATAGACACTATGCTGACCATCGTTATTGTGAGTCATGGTGAATTCAACCAAAATTTACCGCGTTCGGTTTAACTGCTGCTCACCATTGTATGTTGCAGCAATCATGTTCATCAACAATCTGCACGCAAATCAGTTTAATTTTATACTATAGGACTACTGACAACTCTGATGAGTGGTAAAAACCGCGAAATCGAAATTCGATCACAACACTCCTGAGGAAGGCCACCAGCGGCGGTTGAAGCGTAGAGTATTACAACTTGCTCGTAACTTTGTGTTATTTCCACTCTGTTTATCATTGAAATTCAACTTGTTTAGAACTGCAGAATTTGCAGTGAAGTACCAACATTAGTCGAATATTCAATGATGTGTACCTAACAAGTAGACCCATGGGAGGTGCCGTAGCTGTGATCAGATCAAGACAGACAAGCACAGTTCATAGTTCACGGTGCTGATTGTCAACTAGTCAATTTATTGCCTGTTATGAGTCGAACTCATGAAACCCATCATCTTGACAGTCGAGAAGACCTGTGAGAGTTTCTCTTCCGAATGTGAATAATCGGAGATCACAGACATAACCGAAGCGTACAAGGTCATCGTTGAGTTACATTTCTTTAGTTTTAGGTTGTTATACTAAACTTGACAGAGGCTTGGGGCGTTGGTCAGCTGATTAGAAATCGGCATGGAAAGAGTCTGGACCTTCCTAACAATTCATCACACTTTTACATGATTGGTTTCCGAAGTCCAATTTCCCAGAGGATAAAGCTAGTTTTCGTCTTTGGTGTTGTCACAGCCTACTTATCTTTAACGACTGACTGTATGACTTTACCGAACGTTGCTCATTCCCCATCTCACCATGATCACCCCAAGTCCATCGAGTTCGGCAAGCATATAGTCAAATACTAAATTGTGACGACCAACTGAACTGTGGCAAGTAGTATGATGTACCATGGTTTGACCGCATAACGCTCGGTATACCAGTACCGTCGAAAAGACACAGGGCTAGCAACGCACTGTTGTTACGGGCGTTCTCACAACGCCTTATGAGGTTGTCTCTGCTCACGCGTGCGCTACCAACTGGTCAACGGAAAGGAGTGTGTCGTCCTCCCTGGATCACACTGAAAATTGTTTGATCTACAATGACCTCACGCAAGAATACCCACGGTTGGTTTGCTCATCCAGATCAACTGGATATACTTCAGGAGGATAGTGCAATTTTCGATCGATACAACTCCGCCGGGGACTTTTAGACATCTTACAACAGAAGTCCACCTGGTTCAGTGCAAATTTGCAATGAGTGCACCGTAAATTTCTTGTTGTGGCGTATCAGATTATCAGGATAGAATATTCACTCAAACACATCAGCATACGTTTTTTTGAAATATGAGAGTAATATCATTTGGTAAACAGAAGCACTCCTTGTCTTTTGTTTGAACAATCACCAAGGCAACAGAACTCGCTCCCGAGCAGTTGTCAGCTCGGCTAGTACTTCGATTAGCTCGCTTCGCCAGACTCCTCATCTTGGATGGGTTGAGGGAACAAGAGATAGCTGGGGATTCAGACGTCTCTTCTCGTGCGATCTCAAAACCTTCTGACGAATCACCTGAGAGACTTTGTTTGAATAAGGTGAATGTCAACCAGCACAAGATATTGGCCGATTGTCTTCTGGAAAACCTGCCTCTTTTATCGGCAAGCGCAAAGCTACGTGAACGGGTTTTAGGTTCAACAGGAAAACTGGCTGATCGACCACGTCGGAGAATCAGCCATGTTCTAATGGAGTTAAACAGAAACCAGAATCCAGGACATCAAGCGAATTTAGCAGTTGATCAGCGGCAACCAGACGAAGTGGATTTCTCTCTCGATGATAACCGGAATCACCCGCGAGGGTCAAGTACCCCCAAGCTGCAACGAACCGTATCAGATAGTCATCGCAAATTAAAGTTCAGCTCTTCGGTGTGTGTAGCGACTGAACTGTGCCTTGATGCAGCATTGGAAAGGTAAGCTCTGATGCCAAATACCACAGTCAGACATAATCCAGATATTTAACCTCTGCCGTAAATAGTACTACTTCGAATTTTGGATTGTCTGACAATTTTAATAGTGTAGAAAATTTATGGTTTCGGTTGGATCCTAGCCAACGGCAGAAACAGTGTACCCAAATGTGGAAAACGCTTTATCGGTTGAGTTACAAAGCTACGAGGGGAGCACTTCCGTAGGATATTGGGACGGGTAGGTAACAAGGTCTAAACCTGAAATCTTCTAGCTCCTGGCGTGACTTTCTATTTCAACTGGTAAGACGGTTGCTAATTTTGAGTACGAGGTTCAAATCCAGGCAAAGCTCTGATTGATATAACATCTTTCAACGAATCAAAAGAGGTTTGTACACATTCGCGTTAATGTGTATCATTGTCTTTTGGTACCAGCAAAACACAGGGTTGGCACGTTTGTTTTTTAAAACAACGGCACTGGGAACATAGTACGGATTAGTAAAGTTTGTCATATTGATGATCACTAAATTCTACAACAGGCCGCACACTTCTTGAGTAGACAAAACAAGTCGTTATTTTCGTCCACGAGTTCATGCGATACAAACTGTCAGAGAATGTGGTTAGTTACTCATTGTGGATTCACCGTCAGCAAGTCACCTAAGGTAGGACCAGTGAAGGATGGATGACGAAATATGTAGCAGCCAAACTGATCTAGAATATCCACGCATGATCTAATCCTTCAGAAGATGATAGGATTTAGTCACCTTTCTGTCAGTTCGCCCTAGTGTCCAGCTACATCTGTGCTAGTCATCATCTGGAGAAATTCAGTTCATCATATACAAGGGTACAAGAGTTAGGAGAGTTGTGTTTCGGAACCTTGCAGGTTTTAGCTAAAGGAACAGGTAAGTCGCCCCGACTAGAGTAGCGTATTTACCATACGACTACCAGCCAAGTAATATGTAATTGCCATCGGCTGTCCAGTACAGGTAACATGAAATGGCAGCTTTACTACAATTCATTAAACCATAAACGGAGCCATGGACTAGGTGCGCAGCATCACACGACCGGTGCTAATAAGCCGATTCCATCATTGATGTCTTGCACACTGTTAACATGCAGGTTACCCGTCTAACCGAGGAGTGAAACGGCGTGAAGCCTAGAGCAAATCACATCTGGTAGGTTAGAAAGGCATGTATGGGAACAGCTTCAAACTCCCTGTCGAGCCGCCCGAGAGCGCCATAACTGATTTCAGATCAAAGCATACCAACGTGTCATCGTGTTATTAGGCAAATTTAAGTGCAAAATACCAGTACGTTTGAGGCCATCAGAAACTGAAGGTGTACGTTCCTCCGGCGAACGTTGGGTGACGCACGTATGACCAACGACGCCAGACATCAAAACCATATCAAGACGATGGAAACGTGATACTATTGACATAAATAATATGATCAATTACAAGAGCAAACCTCAGTTCGTTTGCGTTCGTGGGATAAAACAATGTTTGGCCGCAATAGGCCGTCAAGGGTTCAAAGGGCACGACAAGTACGAGCACAAGCGACAGACAGGCAATGGCGAACTAACCGAATGCTATCAGATCGGTCTCATGTGCGTCTAAATACCCGGGCTTCGGGCAGACCGACTAGCTGGTGACAGTTTAATGGCGGACCGTATTCACAGGGGGTAGGGAGGGTGAGACTGACAGATAAGTGACATTTTCAAGTTAACCATCACTCATATTTGATTGCAGCCTTCGCATTCAGATAGACTTTCCAGCCAGCCTCTTGCGAAAAGAAGCACTAGACTCGAGTTTCGTTCTCATCATAGCTCAACATTAGTGCATATCCTTGCCATGGCCGGGATTTGAACTCCGGCCATTCCAATCATGAGGCGATGGCGCAGTGGTTAACACGGTTGCCTCATTATGGGAATGGCCGGAGTTCAAATCCCGGCCGTGGCAAGGGTATGCACTACTGACGAGCTCTAATGAGAGCAAAACTCGAGTCTAGTGCTTCTTTCCGAAAGAGGCTGGTTGCAAAGTCTATCTGAATGCGAAGGCTGCAATCAAATGTGAGCGGTCGTCAACATGAAAATAAACCAAATCCCCGACTACTCTTCAGTAAAATAAGTGACAGATAGGTATGTGTGAGGTGAGTAAGATTCGATGGCTGGAGGAGGCAGGCTGGAGGAATCAGTACTTTATGCATGCGTTGTGGGGATAACGAAAACAAGCGTGTAGTTGGTCAGGGTCACGAGGACGGGCGCGGCAGGGTCAGTCGTGAGGAATTTTGACCTCCAAAAATGTCCTACAGAAGGCACACATGATAACATTCGCATCATACTGTTCACGTTCCAATTTTTCGCATTCTACTAAATCACAGCATCTGTGTTAACAATGCGAACGTTGCAGCTATTTAACTATCCATTTCTAATCAGAGCGAAGCAATTCATCAAAGCTGATTCAAGGTCAGTCGCAGCGGAAATTACTCGAGTTGAGGAGGATATGTTCGCCCAGATTGAGGTAAGATGGACTGATTTTGCTTTAACTCTCTGTCTGTGTCATGTAACCTGTAACCCGCTTTGAAACTGATAGAACGAGAAAATACTCCATGATTATCTTTAAAGCTACCTAGTCATACTGAATGTTAATTTGAGAAGAAACATAGAGAATTACATGTAAAAATATGCACAAACTTGAATATGTTAAAAATATACTTAAAATCTTGGCAAGCCTAGTTGCACGGAATCTTCAGCTGATAGTTTCGACTTACGAGTTGTCAATTATATCTACTTACCTAGTATATAAAAGGGTTGACAGGCGTAATTAAGGTTGCTAGTAGTATGAAATGTCTTGGGATCAGAGTTTTGTAGTTTCCATTTAACTAGTACGTCACTGACTGTAAAAGATGGGTTGAATTGCTACTTTGTGCCAGTATTGTTGAAAATTTCCTCATCGACAACTTAGGTGTAAACTGTTACGTTTACTGCTGTCTTATAACAATGACTGATGAGCCTTGTGGGCTACCATAATAATTTTTACGATCGGTAGTAGAAAGCACATCTGTGACCCCATTTTGTTTTAATTTATAAACTCATTCATCACAATCTTTTGAATTTTTTTACACCACTTGTCACTCGGTCACTAACTGTTTCCTGACAATGTAAATGAGCTTCGGCATTCTTTTGTTGCTTATTTGGTTGATTAAACCCGGTGCAACTGTTGTCAGTAGCTAATGTATTTTATTGAATTTAACGACTTACGTATGTTCTCGTCAGTTGCTACACATAACTAAGGTGAAAGTCAACAATGTTTGAACGAACGAAGTTCACAAATAAAGTGAATGTATACATTGGTCTGTCATCGGTCCAAATCACGGCAGACGAAGGCTCAAGCTCAAGAGCTTCTGCACACACAGAGGCCTGGATTGGTACACACGACAAGCAACGCCTCGAGTGACTTGATGAAAAGCTCATGATGACGCATCAGCACACGGGAAGTGTTTGTCGGGTCGACCATATGGACGTTCTCCAGTAAACGTCTGGCGATCGAAGAAGCCGGCTTGCACTGTTTGGCGGGTTAGCTTCAGGTCACGCCAGACGTTAAGTTCTTGAGATATTTGGCACCAACCTACACGTCACCGCAGCTGTAGGTGAACAGTGTGGAGTGAATAGCTCTGGTATTTGTGCCCTAATATGAGGAAGTGTGAGTGACTTGGGGCGACTGCGTAAACGCAGTGTAGCTGCACTGTACGTCCGTTGGATGATCTGCGTCAGTCGTTGTGTTAGAAACGGCATATTACTATCTCCTTTATACGGTAACTAAATGTACACCGGTTTCTTCGGAACAGACGCTTCTTTTGGGTTTACTATTCTCGACTTTCTGTGAAAGTCGATAAAATTCAGTGGATAACCGTTTGAGACCAAGGTCTCAAGAATAAATTTCAACTCTGTAACCAATGTACCACCCGTATATACAGTTCGCGATCTGTGAAATAGACAACGAACTAACGAGCTTTTGTATTGTATGGGTGAGAACCTGTTGAAATTCACATACTCTCCTTCTCAGGTAGACTTACGGTGTACTGATCGGCACACTATAACATCTTAACATCACCTAACGCTAACATCCAGAATGGTAAGCGTGCCTTCTTTTCAAACTCATGTGATAACGTTAGATTTAGGCAAGAAAAGTTCGACAAATCCAACAGTCTTTCAAATGTCTCTTCGTCTTGTGCACTTAATGTTATATCACTAATCTATTGACAATAATTCCGGACGTCATGCAGTGTCTTCGCGGGGTGCAGCTCAACTACAAACAAACTCGTCTATTTGTTTGAATACCACGTTTTGAAAACAAAACATGATATTTTCAGTAAGCAGTAATATCAAAGGCTTCAATACATTGGTTAGAACATGAAGCTTTATGTTATGAGCCAATTGAAGGTCACAGATAAAGTAGACCGTCTCTCTTGATAGCACACTTGTGAAAAGCGAATTTACATCAAGAAGCCACATAACTTTTCAAGTTGGCAGTTGACCAGAACATACGAAATGATACTACAATCATGCAAGACCTGTCTTCGTTACTCCAATTCGTGATTGGGGAAGAATGTTCTACATTTTTTGTCTACCTAGAGAAAGTCTTAAGGAATCCGTTGCTGTTGTGGAAATTCATATGCAGTATTCTTTTCTACACATGTAGATTTAAGACCAATTCGGTGATACGTTTTATTGCCACAAGTTTATCCTCACGAATGGCTGCAATGCATTAATTCCAATGCACGTCATAATAGTGATCGTTGTGTTGTGAGTTTATATTTAAACAAGCTTTTTTTCTAGGGAGTTATTACAAATAGTTGACTGCTTGACCTTTCAGGTTTACTGAGAGGGAAGTCTAGATGTTCTATCTTGCTAACAGGTACTAAGTGCAACCAGTCTAAGTAGGGACGCTGCATGTTCGATCTGACAACTATGGATCGTAGGTCAGCTTCCAGTATACGGGCCACGTGCTTATTGCTGATTTGTACCGGTTTTAGCCGTTTCACCACTGCTTGCAGCCAGTCTGTCTTAAGTTTAGAGGCATACACGTGACCTTCAGTAGGTCAACTGATGGGACGCTCGACTATATCTGTTATGTCCTCACTTCGAAAGACAGTCATTAGGCCGTAGTTGTACTCGTGTTTCAGACACGTAACGTGCACACCAGTGTCATCCGAAAAATAGACTGCAACAACCTAGCCACATGATTCGTGAAGCCGGAATCTCTAGACACACACCCAAAGGAGCACAAGGAAGATCAGACAGTAGGCCAGTGGGTCAATATCCGGGCCGAATCAAACACCAGCACGACCCAGACAGGACACAACAATCTCCACACTAAACACACCGACAAAGTTTCTGATTGACGTGCCACATATACGAGGTTGATGGCACAGATCGCATAAGTGTAGTTGGCTTTATGAGCGAAACATGCGATGCAGGTAGTCATTTCATGTTTTACGTCTAAGTGAACCTACTAGACAGGTTCTAAGATAATATGAAAGTGTTTGTTGACAATTACAAAACAGCATAACGTTAACTGCTACTGCCGTAGGCTTGTGGATCCGCATATTCTAAGCGAGATCCAAGTGTAGCATATTTTAGAAACCGCTTCCAGTGCCGTATGCATTACGTTTTAATTTGGGTGCCGTGCAAAAGTAGCCGTTTAGATACGTACGGAAAGCGTTTTGTGTACGTTTGTTGCCCATTTTCAAGTTTATATAAAAACGTCAGCCTTATTAACCCACAAATTTGTACAAGTATATTAAGAAAACTTGTCTACTTTGTCCAATAGTTTTTTATTTAATATCTGGCAGAAGCTTCTAAATATCTTTTCCTGTAGTCCTTACGCATTTTTGAAATAGAAACTAAAGACAAACTTTGTTCTAACGTTTAGCGTTTGGCAGTAAATTGCAATCATCTAAAACATCCATATCAGTTTTGGTCAGCAACGTTTTGAACACACAGTTTATCTCAGCTGTAGAATACATTAACCTGAACATGTGGAAACTTCTGAAATCTATTTTCTGTTTCAACTGGAAATAATGCTGCTTCCCTAGTTTCACGAATTCCTGGATGTTCGCCGTCTGGAACGTGGGGAAGCACCAACACTGAGTGCCTGCGTGGAACATTTTAACCGTTTGGCAAGATGGGCAAAGAGCTTGCTATTTATTTTGGGTCCAAGACTTGGGGAGCAGGAAATTCTTGAAAACTACCAGAAAGCAAATTGGAAGTCCAAAAACAGGGGTTGTTTGGGAGAAATGTCAGGTCAGCAGGACCTGGGTCGACGCGTCGTTAAACCTATGGATTCGAATGGTATAACTAGCGAGACAACGAAGGAACCAACGCAGGTGGAATGCGGCAAAAATACGGCTAGTAAAATGCTCAGCTGTACTGGTCTGGACCAACTGGTGACCACTAAGGAGAGTTCCAAGTCTTCCTTCGCCATCCACTACCAAAACATGGAGCCGAAAGTCATAAGAATGAAGCAGCGCGCGATCGTCAACCTGATTTTATGTCAGATGTGCGAAATTTTAAAGGTAATAAAAGAGAAAGTGATTGTAGCTAAGAACGGCAAATTTGAGCAAGGTGATAAGTTATTAACACCAGTGATAATGTTACTAAACAAGACGTTTTCATTGAAATATGCTCCTTGAGGAATAATATGTTTCCCCTGTGCTAACACGTAATGCCCAAACAGACTGTTGTAAGATATGAACCACCCATCCTACAGTCACAGGTTTTAAGATGAAAATGATGAATATATTGTTATTTTGGGACTGTTTTCACAAAAACTTTGAATATTCCCAGGTAACGCCAACTTGATTAATATGCACACACTTGTCTATAATTCGTGGCATTTAGTAACGCGCGTCAGTCTATAAAATCTAAAGGCAGGTATGGTGATCGTATCTGTTCCACGTGCCATCCACTGAGAAGTCTATTTATCGGCAAAACGCCAAATTTACATTCTATGTTTTCCGGTTATTGATGACCAGAGTGGAGCAGATTGGGTGTGCAATAACACAACAGTGATAGACGATATTAGGTTAACACAGCTATTTCCCTGGGCTGTCCCAAACTACTTCGAGAAATACTGAATTAATATGTGCAATGACCTGGGCACCGCAATAATCCAGGTAATCACTCAGTTCTAGCCTGCATCATTGGGAAACGAATCGGTTGCCAAAACTGTTATAAATCTAGCACTATGTGAAGGCTGGCGGCCGTCTCACAAAATAAAACGTTGCCCCAAATCGCTGAACCGTATGCAAAATATAACAAACTCGTCATACCACGGATCTGCAGATATGGCCCCGTAGCAATACAAAAAGTGTCAAGGGTTTACGCAAGTATTCTCGGCCTTTCTTTCAAGGTTAAATGAGTACTGGCTTCATTGTATACTTATCCTACGCTAATTGAATGAAACTTGAAAGTTGTATAATTCTTTGCTCCAATGATTGATCACTACCAATGCTAAAATGAGGATACTGAAACGTTGTGATGTCAGATGTGTTCTTCTCATGCAGTGTTTTTTAGTCAAAAACAAGTTACAGTATATTTTGACGGTAGTATTTATCTGTACAAATAATGCGGATGATTGAACAGTGGTTCAGACAGTAGATCAAAAAGACATGGCAAAGCCCAACAAACTAACAGTCGTAGGTAAAGATTTGCACTTTGTAACGGAATGGGACGAAAACAGGTAACAATGAGAACCACTCCTGGATAATCTTGGTGGATCCTTGAAGTTTATCCCAATTATTCTGCTTATTTCAAAAACATTACTGTAGTAGTCTGACTATCAACAAACGGTGCAGTGTGGTAATTTATCTCCATCATGATAAGTACACTTTTTGTATGACAATCTAAACTCACTTATGAGTGATTATGCGTCCCGTACAATCCGAAAACTAGTTAAAAAGCAATACGGTGTAAAGTATAATTCTACTAAACTGTGTGCAACAACCTAGTTGTCTACATAGAATCGTACAGCCTTATATTGACAGAAACATTGTCAGGTGGAAGAGCGTAATGAATTGTGCCTGTCGTAAGTTTAATCGTCCTGTTGGTAGTGAGGTGGTTGCTGTTATATCAGAACGTTCGGATATGATGTGAAAATGTGAATAGCCAAGTAATCACTCATATTTGCCACTAATACTTTCGACAGGCTGCGGTGATGTGGCATAATGATAATCCTAGAGGAATTACGCTCCAACAAATTCGTGTAAAAATGAAGACTGTTGGTAGTAATCGATTGTCCAAAAATAAAACGACGGATATGCTCGAATTAAATGAGAACACAGTAGCAATGAAATGTAGTGTTTTCGTTTTTTTTACTGGCGCTAGAAACAACACTCCGGGTCCCAGTAAAAAAAATTAGTTATTGCGTTCCAACATCGGAGAGTCCAGTTTTTCGTCTTTCCTGGAACTTCCCTAATCAGCCCTCAGCTAACTCATTTCTGAATAGTCAAATTACCATATGAAATATATCTTTTCTTGCAAAACATTCATTGCATGTTAGGTAGAAAAAATTCAACGAAATTGCTATTTCTTACAGCTGTTATGAATTCGTATCCTTGGCAGCAGTGCAGCGACATTCTGCTAGGTGGCACATCACTTGTGGTACATAAGCACGTTTCTAACAGCCACCTCTAGACTCCAGTATTCTTAGAGTAAGCGCTCTCTGAGTGTCGTGGGTTTGTTCAAAATTATTGCCTTTCCGAGAGGGTTTGAACGGTGATGTTGTCATGGACACGGCTTCCTCAAGTTCTGAAAATCGGACTGCCACCTGCCAACAGCCGGAGTTTGAGTCCAACACTGAACATCTTCGGCTGTTGCAACTTATCAAAACTGTTAGCGATGGACAGTTCCGACGCAACTGTACTCTGCATTACCGTCTAAAATCTACACAAAGGTTGTATGTTCAGTTGCACTTTCTCTCCCGAAGAACAGGCGAGGTGTACGCACTGTCGGCTTCTTCGACAACTTCCTATTCGAATATGGCCTATGTTTGCTTTCTCGTCCACTCTTCAGGATCGACCAACAGTCTACGGGATCCATGCAATTGGAATGTCTGACTGTTAGCATTTTTGCTGACTGGTAGGGAATGTTGGTCTTTTTATGGCATGAACATCACCCATAATTGATCGCAGCTGTCACAGTCTCATAGAAAAGAAGCACTGGATTCGAGTTTCACCATTGTTAAGGCTCGTTAGCAGTGCATTTCCTTGTCACAACCGGCCACGCTTTCACGAGGTAACCAAGTTGACCATTGCCTCGTTGGCATCATATTAAGCACCACTGAATCTTCATACGTGAAAGCTTAATCACTTTTAACCACTGCGTCACTGACCACATATTACGCACGACCGAATTATCAAATCTGAACGCTCAACCACTCTCGCTTGTGATCAATGATCAGGTTGCCCGATCGTCTCGAGAGGAGACACAGTAACTGTCCTGTTAACTCCAATCGATAACCAGCGATTGGGACTTCCGAGACAGGTCGAGATCACCGAACTCATTAAACCCGCAAGGCGATAGTTTAGATTACTGATGAGTAGTCGAGGATTTGGCTTATTTTCAAGTTGACCATCACTCACATTTGATCGTAGCCTTCGCATTCAGATAGACTTTCCAGCCAGCCTGTTTGTTTGTGAGAAAAGGTCAGCTGGAGAAACGAGGAGGCCGTATTTCACGATGTGTCAATACGCACTGCACATTCCTTCACATCATCAACTAGCAGTTTGTGACCTATAACTGTCCCGATCATCATAGATGCTAGTTCTATGTTTCGGTTCTTTCCATGAACAATCAAAGAAGCAGCCCCTTTGTATCTATCAAGTATTGTATTATCTTCCGGTCAACCTCAATTCTTCTACGCACGCCCCTCTTCTCAATAGTGTGCACCGCTTTTTGACCCATCGAAGAAAATCTAACACTCTTGGAACACTTCTTGCATCACCTAGAACGGCGGTTTGAGCATTGCTTCCTCCAGCATCCTTGTACTTCCTGGACGTTTATGAATAGAATCAACTCGGAAATAACTTGAATTTTTGAACCATTTCACGAATTTCTTGATGTTCTGGCAAATTTCACATCGCTCATTGTCTAATTCACTCATGGTAAAATGACGGGACAAACGTGATTTTGGGTGCAACAGTTGTAGCATTTGCTGTTCTTCGCAAATTAGACAAGTGAAGCTCAACTATTGTTCTTGCCATTGTGTGTGCTCCATCACGTATTTCTAGACAGCAAGTCAGTATGGATAAAACAGCTGTGGTGGAGATTACGTCTTTTACGACCAATGTACTTAATTGAACTGATTTTATGGAGTGATACAATAATTATCACGACTTAATCGCATCTCTGTTCACTCGATGCCTGTGAGATTCTTCACAGTTTAAAATTCACGAGGCATTCGCTTACAAAATAACACAATTTTCATCTTCTCTAATGCCTAACTTATTAGTTAGTACTAATTCATGCGATTATCGATGTATTTCTATTGAACGTTGAGAGATTATTTTATTTTTTTCTGTTCCCTGCTGATACTGTCTAGACTGACAACTCTGAACTCGACTTTAGTTCGATCTTTCACATCACTTAAACACTACCCCACTTGTCTCCTTCGTTCAGCGTATTCCATAAATATGTGTGAAGACGAACTCTCAGTGGGCACTCTGAATACAACTGAGAATGTAGGTCTCAGAGAAATCTGTACTACACGAATCGTTAATTGGATAGGGGAGAAAGGTCTTCAATGTAGAATTATAAAATCCTGAGGGAACGCCATCTCCAAAGAGTTGAAATGTTTGTCAATCAGATTATTTAAACCCATCTTTGCGTGCATTCAGTCTTAAATTTTGAGTGCACTCTGATCGCGCAGTAGTTGCCTACAATTTGTTTGATCGAAAGTAAATCCTTACAGTACTCGACTACAGTGGTCTCCTTAGGAGGACCCTGCTACAGTGTCATTTCGTCGGAAAGTTATTTGGGCCAGTACGGTTGAAAAGTGGAAATCTCGTGGCATGTTCAAAATTAAACTTCTAATGTCATAATAAAGATGTTGATCGTGTTAGTCATACACTGAGCGAAATCTCGACAAATAAAAACCGGTAATTGAAGTGCATTTTGTTGCTAAAATAAGCATGAGTTCGGTCAGCAAACTAGGTCGGGTCCGGTCCAGTATTCTGTAAATAAATGGACGTCATATCTATTTTGAACTGTCGGCAAGTACGTTACATTTGGTTTGTTTTTCACTCCTAGGTCCTTCATATCTGAAACAACCTAACAAATTCACATTAACTGGCTACTTAATACCAGTAAAACCTACTGCAACGATCCGCCTTGCTTTCATCTGCTCATTCGAAAACCGTAAACGATTCACGTAAAACCAAGCAAATTGCAACAACAGAATTGGCGGACCTATCGGTGTACAGAAAACTTCCACGACATACGACAATCAGCCAATTAGATTATACAACTAATTAACAAAACTCTTCTTTTTGCAATGTTGACTGCATAAGTAGACGGCGATTTTTCAGCTGTACAAAGTAATTTCACAAAATGTAGAATGAATCTGAGAAAGCCGGACCTCGCGCAATCTTCAATTGTACGTAAATGGACCCAGGTTAATGATGACAACATTTACTCAACTATACACTTGTGCGTGACAGTAGTTAACTTATAAGAAAAATGAGAAATGAATAATTTCAATCTTTTTAATTATTGCAGCTAGACTTGGCTAGCTGCGGAAGAAATCCAACACCTGTTGTCTCTGCTGTGAAACAAATATGGGAATTTGGTATGTGTTTAGCTACTATGGGAAGATAACTCTTCAATGCTAGAGCCAACTACCGTCTGACCTTTGATTAAGTTGTGTAGTGATATTCATGTGATGAACAGTCAAGTGACGTAATTTTGATGTTCAGAATTTTAGTCAGAATACAGTTAGGTAGACATATAAAACCATACGTGTAACTGACAGCATACGGTGAATCAAAAAACCATTGTGAAACATTAGGTCATGGAAAAAAAATGTGGAAAAACAGCAGCGGAACGCGTAACCGGACATGTTTTCATAAACTCAACGAGAACAGCTTGAAGGATCAGCTGAAGCACGTTTGTTCACAGGCCCCAAAACACAGAACCAGGTTGTTCTGTTGCTTTCTGACGGTCTTCGTGAGCAAGATCTTTTTAAACAAATGGTGAGATGCACACGTCCCTCCAGCTACCTCATGTGCTATGAAAGTGACGTAAAAACCCTTTAACAAGAGCATTTGATCTACAAAAATTGAACTCGAACTGAAAGCCCTTGTTATATTCTCGACTATCCACTCGTAATCAACATATACCTAAAAATTAAATTTCTGTAAAGTCAATTTGAAAAGAAGTTGTAATCGATTGATAATTAACTGTAATTAACAAAGCAGCTATTACGCCGCCTGTCGGTCGACCGTGCAATCTGTAGATTAATCATGTAAGAGCATATTTAGCGTCGACTGTTTCTAATGCAACAGCAGTGGCGCAATTGTTCACAAATTTCTCCCTTGGAGAAGTGATTGGAAATCTAATTCCAGTCATAAGAAGAATATGTAATTTTATGGAGTCGAATAAAGAGCGTAGCTAGCTTCCTTTCTTAAGAGATTGGCCGGGAAATCTACACAGCAACTGTGGTTATGTGTGGTAATCAGTCAGGATAGGAAAATTTCGAATTATGGATGTCGGTTTATTCATAAAATATATAGTTATTTTGCTTTCAGGCAAAGAACAAGTAATTTTGAACTTTCATGTGTAATCTTGAGGAACATTTTTGGAATGGTTTTATAGTAGTACGCCAGCCTCATGTAACACGTCTCATTTTTCTGACCGTAATTGGTCTTTCTCGGAAAAAGATATTGAA
Organism: Paragonimus westermani; assembly: GCA_008508345.1. NCBI lineage: Eukaryota > Metazoa > Platyhelminthes > Trematoda > Plagiorchiida > Troglotrematidae > Paragonimus > Paragonimus westermani. Next base: position 35,806 of record QNGE01000602.1, read on the forward strand.
CAATAAATTGGCGCTCTCCTCTAGTCCCCGTGTCCATAAATTATCTTATATCTTGTTAACTATGTTTGATAATGTTTCTTTACAGCTGGACTCTCTTGCATACCTCTGTACGATAGATATGAGATGTAATCCGGTAGAGACAATATCCGGGTTATATTGTTGACTTAAGCGATCACATGAATAACAGTGTGAATACCACGCAGAATTTCCGTTTTGAAGCAAAATTTGTTCATAAAATTCATCACAAAAATGTATCTTGTTTGGCCATTTGCCCGATATTAGCTAAATACAACTCCGAAATTTTAACTGCAATAACTCATTGAGAACGTAAATTCTGGAGGAAGCAAACTGTCATCATTTGAGTAGAACATTGATCTTATAAATAAAACTCTGTTTCTTTCTTGCTTCGAAGTGTTTCGCACTGTTTTTTGGCGAAACAGTTTAATTGCTTCGAGAAACTTTAGCAATCTATCAGCGCATAAATACAAGTGCAAAAGACGCTCAATATCATGCAGCAATGTAATGTCATTGCCCTATTATTTCAAGCCTGTGTACTGTTTAACACTGTGACAATGATAATAGAACATAAATGAGCACAAAACTGTGTATAAAGTTTAAGGCACGTGATTGCGATTCAGTACGCTGAAGGACTCGTTTGACCTTGAAAGTCATAACTTCCATGGGCGTGGAACGCGTGTACTTATTTGCCACCTGGACGGGAAAGGAAAGACAATATACGGCATGTCTGGGGTGATTGTCGTGTTGTTTGTAAACACTAATATCATTTACAAAGCATCTGCTAAGTGACCGGTGAGTAATTGCATGTAAGACCATCACCTTTCTTTGGGGCAGAAATTTAATAAAATTTTGAGACCTTTTTTAAAAACGGAAGTATTATTTGACCCCGATGTGTGCTGTTGGTTAGATGAACCAAGTTATACTTGGGTCTGTTAGACACCGCTTTGTTAACTGGGACGTGAAGTAATCGAGGGAGTTTGAAAGGCATAATATGAGATCTGTATTTTATGGCTGATTCGGTTCAGGTTTTATGCAGCCCTAGAAGGAAATAGACCACAAGTTAGTGCCGGTGATTATTGCACTATCATCGTGCAACATTGTACTGGATACCAATCGTCACGTGAATCCATAACAGATCACAGGTCACGTGGGATTTAAAAATTTTCTTCAAAGTGACAAATATGTTAAACAACTTGGCAGGTGGTTGCAATCAATGTGTGCCAGTTTCAAAACCAAGAAACATCGTTCTGGCTTTAACAGATTACTTCGCACCGAGTCTCGTACAGTAATAACAAATTCGACTGCAAACAGACTAGTGGAAAAACAGCTTTTTTGCTTTCATTATATGAATAAGAAGGACAGATCAATGGGTTTAGTTATCTCATTATACTTATACTTTCGTATATACCCTGTTTATTCTTAATCCACAGACTGCATAACCAGAAATTTACTTCTTAATCATTTTGCTAGTTACAAACTCAAAGTCAGCATAGGCGAGGCAATCAGAATATTCCGTAATATTTTGGTAAACTACACACGACAACAATGAACTCTCTTCCTGTATATGTTCCATGCATATGTTGCAGTGAAACAGTTATTCGATAGTGGTGTTTGACGAGATTAGCTCACCAAAATGTCACGGTTTTTTCCCTTTAATCTACCTGGAGTTCTGCATGCAATGACTCATTCTTGGAAAATCAACGACTTGGTGGACAAAACAGTCCTGTTACTTAAAATTATTTCACTTGAAATGACTGAGTTACAAAGGCTCTACAATTCTGAGATATATAGGTTAATTGGCAGGACAAGTGTTGCATCCGACAACTTTGTTTCTGTAGATTGTTCGAATTCAGTCGAAGTCCAGACTTGCCGCAGATGGGTCTTTTTTAACTCACTAAAACTCCCAAATTACTTGTGAGAAATACGGCTTCACTGTTCATCTCTGACTTTAGTGGAATTCATTGTGAACTGATAAGTGCATCCTGCTTGAGCAGTCGATCTGGTGAGCGAATTCGTGGACTCCATATTTTACAGCTAATTGGGTGGATGACTGTCCAAATGTGAACTTTATAACCTTATTCGGTGAAGTAGTCACCGAATCCGAGAATAGTGTTTTTCACAGTAGTTCAGATCCAGTCGAAGTTGAGATTTTTCGTGACTAGGCCACTTCCAAATTATCGAATCTGTCACACCACCTATCACCACTTTCGTTTGCGTTTCTCCTTGTAGCACCTGAGAGTTATGAAAAATTTCAGTTCACTGTTGGCACTATTGCTGGCTGTTCAAGAAGTGCCGGAATCTGTTCTCAACAAAAAGTCAAAATCGGTGAGTTTCGGGTGTTTAATTCCGTTGCGTGCAACTTGCATGAATTTATTATAAACTCATCAGATAAAAAAGTTTGCAAGGTTGATTTGGGTAGCTTCCAACGTTTGAAGCATATTTATTACGTTTGAGTGTATATTAAGCAGTCTTTTGTAGGTTTTATCGGATCTGTAATCAGTTAAAGTTCGTCGGGCCTAATATTGAGAGAGAGGCGTGTACGTGATGTATTTAACAGAAGCCTACATATCTATAAGCCTAATGTTGGGCATGAGAACAAAGTGATCAAAATGTTAACCTATTTCCAAAAATGCCTAATACACTGTTCCATCTTCTCCTTCCTTTATCTGGATCAAAAGTGAGGTTTGTAAATTGTTGGAGAATACAAGTCAAATTAGACAACCAAAAATATACGTTAAATCATTTCATATCAATACGACCTAAGCAGCTCGTTAAAGTTACGAACATACGCTCAGATAAATCAACAAACAGGACAATACTCGTACGCATTAAGACACTTCAACGAAATGACTCTCTCGAACGTCTGACCCAGAAAAATCTAGCCATAATAAAAAACATTTAATAAGTATAATTTCTCCAGGTTTCTCCCCAAAGCTGATGTGGCAAACGATTTGCTCAACTAATGTCCGAAATTTAGAATAAGCGGTACTTCTATCGTTTCAACCTTACATATCAATTTCACGTTCTCTTCTATGGGTAAAAAACGCAATGAGATTCTTCGACCCTATTTTACCTGGACATTCTTAATCACCAATGTCAAACAAATTAATTCATCGCATTTATCTGCCACCCGTGAATATAACAGTCACAATATTTCAAGCAGTCATCAGAAAATAAGGCAGACACTTAGCATATGTTGTTCCACATTAGCTATTCAGAATAAATATTGTTCAGTCATAAATTATTTCATCCACTTGACGACCGGTGTTTCTCAACGAAGCAACTACAGTACTGAGTAAAATTACATTGGTTCCCGGTTGACTTTAAGATCATCAAGTAGTACAAATAATTGCCAATTTGCTTACGTTTTTCCATAATACGCATTAGCTTTTTTCCCATTATACACGTGTGGACACTGGAGGAAAATCTTCTGGGCACATTAAGTCATCAAACTGTTTTCTGTTTGGCATCTTAACTGGTTGCATCTTTTTTACACCTCTACGAATAATCACATGGCTCCATAAACGTCTTCCAGATAAGGCAGTTACTTTTGATGCCCCTGAAACTTGCTTAGGATAACTACTGCAATTAAAAACCCATGGCAGTGCAAAACGTAATATCATGATGACATTCCAAAAATCAATGGTTGGTTGAGTCACTTACGAGATGAAATACCTGAGACCGTACCGAAGAAGTAATGAAAAAAATTGTTTCATTTTGCCAGTCACATGGACTGTGTTCTTGTATGTGGTTCATTACTGAACAATTGTCTGCCAGCTGCCTGACAAGAAGATGTGTGGTGCAAACATCACCTTTAGAATGCACACACCGAGTCTGTACATCAAAGACATTTCTGGGTTATTTGTTTCACTAGCTTCCACTTGATAAACCTATCAAGCAGAACTTTATTTATCACACATGCATCATCATTCGAATAACTCTCAGTAGGCATCTGAATGTTTTCAACTAACACTGAATCGCACAACTTTGTTTTAACGCGCACCTACTTAATCATATTTCTCTGGTTCACTTGGATACAGAGGGTACGTTCAGTTTCTCGCATTAGGTTTCATTGGTCCTCTATTGTTAATCACTTAATCTGATTTCTCGGAAAATATAATCTTTTTATTCCTAACATGAATGCGAATTTGAACATACAGTTAATTTAGCTTGCTATTGAATTTTTTAAAATCGTTTACTTATTTTTCAAAGTTAAATGCCAATTTTTTGTCCTCGAAGTTACTGCGATAGATGTCTTTTGTTGACTGAAAACATATGGAGGGAAAAAGCCCCAAACTCACCGTAGTGTGTAGGACACTTCGTGGAATTCACTTGATATGTACTGTGTGTTCTAGTCCTTATGATGTTCATAATCAAAAAAGTGAACGCAGTTGCCACTGTGGCATATTCCTCCCATCCCGTCATATAATCTCGTCAGTATCGGAAAGATTCAATATAGTAAATACTGCTTCGTTTAACCGTAATTGAATTAATCAGCTGTTAGAAGTCGATACCGCATAATTGATCACTAGGCCGCAGTTCAATATCTAGTTAATGAATGATGAGCATTAGGAAGTAAATTCGTCTTCAGGTGAAGAAATATCAGTTCTAATATGCCCATGTAAGTCGGGTAAAAAGTGTTCCCGGTTTTAACCATATTGCTTAGTGTGTGTAACTTTGTGTGGCAAAAAATGATACTGACACGCTGGAAATGGACCATTAAGTTGGAGACGACATGAGTTGTTACAACAGTTCGCTGCAAATTATATAGAGTAGAAACCGCTGTGTTTACGAAAAATGGTTCTCAGTTGTATGCAGATCATTATCAGATATAAAACGACGATTTGATATCTGTTAACTTACCATTCTCAGTTTGACTTTAATTACTCGTTTTTTTTCTGTTAAATCACAAGGCGGGAAGGTCGGATTGGATTACAGTGCAGTCAACACCTTATAGATGGTGTTCTGTGTGTGTGTAAAAGATCGATATGTCAACTAACCAAGGCAAAATCAGTCTTTGTCTCCAATGTGTGCGGTACGTACACGTTTGCAGAACGATGCGACGAATTCGCCGTCATCATTGAAGAATCGGTTGACGAATTTCCTGGTGGTTGAACAGTTTTGGGTAGAAACTCATGTCCATTCTCAATAGTCAGACGAGTTCCATCTTGAAGAACAGGTTATAACTTTTTTAAGATAAACACACAAATAGGCTATCACTAGTCATGTATTATCATTATAGTTAGTGTTACTCCATCCAGCTTTCTCTTTTCTGTTTTCAATGATCAGCTATTGGAGATGTTTTCAGGCTATATGAAGCCTCCAATGTTTACTGGGTATCGACGCGACTTGGAAGCTGCTGAGCTACCCTATCTACCCTATTTAGGGTTGATTTTTCAGCAGCTAATCCATTTGCACACAGGAAATCCTGTGTACTTGTCAGAAGTGGTCGACCAGTCATTGATGAAAAGCAAAATCCAGAATGAAGAAATGTCTCCCACTGGACCTCCACTAGGTGTCATGCAACAAGCACAAACTCCAAACGAACAAATAATCAATGTTTGGCGCTGCTGGAAACATTATTTGATTTTAGGTTATTTTATAAAGCGAAATGAAAATTTGGCTACCAGGTACGCTTTTTGTTATCGTATTCTCATAGTTTTCCAGCAATTGTGTAGCCGTATATGTACTATCCCTCAACCTGTTTTTTGATAGAGCGTAGAAATTTTAAATGTATGTGCTGTGTATGTTTACCAGTTGATGGGATTAATTACCAAATTAAACAAACTGGGATATTTGAATGTCATCAGGTTTGACAATGAGCCAGGATGTCAAACAGGAATACGGTAATATTCATACATATGATGTCTTACAGAAGCAAATATTTTCTACTCATTTACTCATGGACTTCGATAAACAGTTACTATTAAATCAAAGTACATCAAGCGGTTCATTCTGGGGACATCATTTATTTTACATTAAGCTTCAAATTTGCGCAGAATAGCACATGCTTTTGTCATCCTGAAGCTTGAATCGCACAATGAACAGTACAACAATCCCTTCCGTCAGTCATTCTTCACATTCCTTGTTCGCACCGACATTGTTAGCGAAAACATTTTCTATCGCAAACTACCACAAAAGTTTAACACAGAGCAAATTCATTAAGGCGAAACTTAATTATACGTTCCGAGGTGATATTTTATGTTGCGGAACTACTACAATACTTTTCATCATATTAGTATAACTACTGAGTTTTCCAAGCATTTTCATATATCCCCTGTTAACCGTCAGAAGGCCGTTGTTTGTACATATCAAATGATTTGCGCTTAGTCGGGCTTCAAGTATTTTGAGAATAACAGACCAGCGAATATGCAAGTGTGCACTGATACTTGGTGGCACAGTCTGCTAACGGAAATCTTCGCCGCTGGAAGTAATACCACTGACGTATTTTTAGTGGGTACAACGAATTTTGCAGCTGCTTTGAAGTGTCTGTTCCATTTTTATTTAAAGATGGACGCTAACCAGTTCAAACGCGGTGGCTGTAGTAATAGGTTTTGACGATTCTTCACAAAAGTCTGCTCAGACCACGTTCAAAAACACTACTTGTGGTTCACACGAATTAGTTGACAGACCAAATAAAGTGTTTGTTTTCAGTTTTGAATATCCCCAACATCTGTGCGTTAGTGTTTCGGTAGTCCGCAAACCCCTACTCTCCATTCAAGAAGTTTTGGAACGTGTTCGGAACAGCAGATTCAAACATTGTGTTCAGTATTGTAGTTGAATCATGTGTACTGTTAATTGGTTTTGGATTTCATACTTACCTTCTGAGTAGCATTTGCTACATTTAGAATCGCATGTGAAACTTCACTTCCTGATCACCTTTGCAAGAACTGACAGCACGCGATTATTAACAGTGTAATGTAGTTAACATTGACAACATGATGTAAAATGGTCGACAGATCTACCTTTTTTCCACAATTTAAAGAATGTGGAGACATTCAAATTAACACCTGCCTTATCTGAGACCACTTAAAACTATGAGTGAAATAGGTGAACGTGATCGGAAAAGCTATTGAAAGAACAGCTTTACATCTTGGTGATCACAGCTTCCGAAGATATTTTGCTGGTAAACAGTAGGGTATTTAGGTTGACACTAGTTAAAATGTACTCACAGCTGACCGTGACCGTTGCAATTCCATGGGCATTTTAGCCATCCTGTTTTGAAGTGGTTCTCTGTACTCTAGTTTCGCTCTTGTTACAGCCTGCCAGTGGTGCATATTCTTGCCACGGCCGGGACAGGAAATCTGGCATCTCTGCTGAACATTTTCCAGTGGGCCTCATATTAGGCACAACGGAATCATCATATGTGATTAATACTCAGATCACCCAGTTACCTCAGTCAGAGACAGTAAATCTTCTGATGACCTCGGTCAACCACCCCACCACTGGAATGGTTTCCAATTTGAATCAAAAAATCGTCAGATTTTTGAGAGATTTAGAACAGAAACACTTGGGGGAAAGTTCTTAACAGTAGAATGGTGAACTGAGATTAACAGAACAGAACTGAGTGAAGAAGATAAATATAGATATTATCAAATGGGGAACGCAAAGTTGTGTTGGCAGCCTTTCTTTTTAATGGTCAAATTTTCCACCAAAATGTACCTATTGGGTTCCTTTGACAGTTCATCCATCTTACGAATAGATATTTTCCTGCTTTGTGTATTCAAAACAGAGCTTGTCGGGCAATGTTCACATTGACCACATCCATGTTTTCCACCACGAGTACTTGTGAGTAACGATTACGTTAATGCATCATCCCATGCACAAAGGCTCTGCCGAATACCATAAGACGAGTTGCTACTCTGGTTATCATTTTAATCCCCATACAAATTCATGAATACTTGACAACTTCCTCGAAGTCCAAAGCAGTTGTTTCCTGAAAAACTTGCAAACGCAAGACAAGAGCAGCTGGCATTACGACTCATCGCCTGATGAATTTCGCCGCATCTTATCAAGTATATACGGCTATTTTAGCGTTCATATAACAGAGTCAAACAGGGTTAGTTGAAAGCAATGTCCAATCACACACAACCACAAACTGCAGACGCACCAACAATGAAATTGCGCAATCACCGTGGCGATTTTCAGACTGACGACCGTGTCTTTCTGTCAGCAGAGGAGTGGTTGTAGCCCACGAATACCGGCAGCTTCAGGGCGCTGAAGCAGTCATCGATTGTCTGTCATGGAGATGATTTGAAGGTATGCAAAGTTATGAATGGAAAACAGGTGACGTGCGATCAAGGACTTCAGCCGTTTGCTTTATAGTAGTTACACAGCAACAGTTGTTGGGGCCTGTTTCTTCGCCCGTTCAAACCCAGACGAGTCTGTATGTGAGTAAAACGCCAATGCAATGAAAAGGTTCAGTGGCATCGACTGAAACTAATATGGAGTAGAAGCTTCTATGCCGAAAAAAGTGTGCTGTCGTATCTGATAGAATATTCGTTTTTCAACTGTGAGGGAAAAGTGAAACATATATCCTACAATATACCCCCTACGAAAGTACTTAGCCAGTACTCCATTAAAATAAGTAGTCAGAATGCAACGGTAAGCATTTTTAAAGTGTACACCAAGTAGTCTTACAAACTTGGTTACAAAAGTATAAAATGAATGTCATTATAAATCTCAGGATATAAGCATGCTTGTTTTAAATTCACTCTTTCGCTTCATATTTCAGCCGACACACTCTCCAGCGCAACCCACCAGTTGAAGAACTGTTGAACCACTTTGAAGATATATTTCCTGAAAAATTACTTGACAAAGCCAAAGAACAATTGACGCACCTCTCAACAACAAACCGAGCTTACCGACTGCTGCATACCAAGTGACAAGACGGTCACGTTTATTTTGTACATACATTTAAACATCACCAATAAATGTTTTGCGTACGTCAATGTGAACAGTATATTCCTGATTTTGAAGCAACTGACCTGAGAGTGTTACGGATTCATGCATGCGTAATTTGTGTGCTTTCTATGCTGAAGCAAGCATACGAGAATAGCTTTTGTGTACGAATTCTAATGCTGGAGGACAGCCAAACCATTGTCTACCGAATCGCAGGTCCAAATTGAACGGTGCTGCATAAATTGTTCAACAATAACCAATCGTTACTTAGAGAAGATATATAAATAGATAACGTACATTTTTCAAGTCCGCAATGTATGGTTGGTTCTCACTATATACGTTCCTGGTCACCCTCAGCTTGCAATAACATGACGTCATATTTGACAATATATCCGTTAGTGATGCCTGGCCTATTCAACAACTAAGACAAATACCAGTTAGATTCCTAGAGAGTTTTTGAATCAACTGTATTCGGAGGTGGGCGCACTCACAAACAACTCTCAGCGTAACAGACACAACTTTACATCAAAACGCAGAAACACAAATAGACGACGAAGCTAATGTGGTAGGAGTTCAGTGTTTGCGAAATGAAAGCCTACAGAGTCTCATGAGTGAGGAGCACATTAATTAAGATATTAGAGATAGTAACGTCGCCAATGTTCGTTCAGTGCAGATTATCATTTTGTTCTAGTTGTCATCCATATAACGTCGACCAAAGGCATACAGCCCACTAAATGAAACTGTGTAACCCCTGACTCCTGTTCTGTTCTGTTTAAAAACTGCGGGCTGATTTGAAGCTCCAATATCACGTAATAAATTTATCTGCCCTTGTGGGATGGTTTTGTTGTCACTCAAGCGAATGCGCTTGCACTTATTGTGATGCCACTTCTGAATCCAATCCGTTGTAGTAGCAGCAATACTGACGTACAATCAAAGATCAGAGCACGCTAGGCAGAAGGATCGGTATTGCTCGGGATAGCAACCACAACAAATGTGTGGTGCCTTATATGTCCACTTCTGATATACGTATGCACAAATAATTGTGCAGAATGGGCATGGTCCTCTCAAATGTCCATATTCACTTCTCTGTAAACTCTGGGGCACCTCGTTTTGAAAGATTCGAACCTATCACCGTTGGTACTAAAACTACGATTTACTTTTTTATATGGAATTTTCTTCTAAAAACAGTTTGAGGCGTGAGTGGATACTACGTGAGCAATTTGCTTTCACATTTTCGTCCGAAACATTTTACATGATAAACACTACACCTCAGTCTCATATTTGAATACCAAGTGGCAGGTGCAGCACCACAGTTTGCTTAATTTCATTACCAGTGAGTAACATTTTGTTCCAATGTAACGACCACTTTTAAGGTCTTCCTTTTTTGAATGTTGTTACTTTCCTGAAGCTTCATTTATTGCTAAGTTCCATAAGTGAAACGCTAACGTCTGTTTCTGTTTTGTGAGAAATTTGCTTAACTGCAGAAGCCTTCAATCCATAAATCTGTTACCGTCAGTTTTGCAGAACCGTGAATGGACGCACGCTTCATTTTCAGATAGTACGTTCAAGATCAAATGAATTCCTTCCGCTGTACTTAGAATTTTTGGCTAAAGTTTAGTTAAATACATAGTGGTGTCTTGGTAGGACTTTCTTAAACAAGAAGAAGGGAAACACCACATATGGTTACATTTGTTTAGACCCCCCACCCACGTTTCCTGTACCAAACTAACGTTTTCCTATGACGTGACCAGAGCAGCAGGAGCAATTGTTCACCAGTTAGGTACGCGAATGGACCAACCGAAGAAATTTTCGTACCAGTTAATTGGGCATTAAGACCTTCGGTGCTGCACAAACTTATTGTCATCGTTACGTTGGATGCTTTTTGCGGATATTTGTTGACATGTATTGGTCAATTTTGCTGTAAGTTCCGGTTCCTCCTTTCATATGCACGCTATTGTGATTTCAAATACACTGAGTGTGATAGCTAGAACGCTTCTACGGCAGAGGATTATGAACATTAAAAATGATCAAACCCACATGAAAGGAATTAAAATAATGTCGTCCAGACGCACAAAATCAGAGGGGAGTGCAAACCAGATTTAAACGAAGGCCTGGCTGCGGTACAGATTGCAAATGTTTCAGCATACGAGCAATATGGTGGTGTGCGAATAACACACTACAGATGTTGCCTTGCTGGAAGACTTTACTTTCCATTACTTTATAAACAGTTCCATATTAGAATACTTGTAAATGGCACTTTGATGGGAATTTTGCCCAGAGATGGCTCGTTATGTTTGCACTAAATGTGTATGAAATCCATTTCTAATTTTGAGCTGATGAGTGATATTCGCATTCAAAAATTCTGATTTTCGACCCCACTTCTAAGAAAAAACATTTGGGCTATTTGGCAAACAGATAACTATATTTGTCGTTAGGCTTATGCCCAATATACAGTTCAACGCACAGCTACTACTGGAATTTACTTCAGTACTCCTATATTAGTTTTCCAAATTTCGCAATGAACAATGTGTAAACGTGTAATTCAAAAAGTTTTGTCGCTGGGGAAAAATACACTTATTAGGATCAACAGAGTTTCCAAAGAACAGGCAGGCAATGCATATCTAAAATTACATCGCTCGTGTTCCATTATCGACAATAACATCAGAAGATTTTAAAAACCGTTAATGGCTCTTGCGCAATGTGACGGCTTTGTTTAAAAGCACCGATCACACACAAGATAGAAACTTAAAGAACGAAAGTCGGTTTTCCAAAATATACCGTTAGTTTGTTTAATCTTAGTTCTAACTGGATAAGCAGTATGTCTAAACTATAGCCCTCTGCATACTTACAAAAACAGAAAGCTTTTTATACTGCTCGCTGAATACATATGATCATAGATGTATCTTCATCGATCAGAATATTAGCGTCTATAAACCCTAAGCATAACTTTACAACGCATAGTATATTCACTAAAATATGTGGAGTCCCTTCTGCTTATTCTACCGCTCACTGTGTATATCAAATTTCAGCATACACTTACTTAGTCATTCAGCTACCCCAAACCCTTTCATGTCATTCCAACGTTTTGCCAAATTCTTTTGAGTGGTCTAATTAGTGTAAATCTGTTCAGGTCAAAATGGGAAACGAAACAGTTTCAACATATGTAGATTTTGGCACAGATTTTTTGAAAGTTAGCCTGCACAGTTGGAAGGTTTTCAAATTTTACCTTTCAAAAGTGCGAATCCGTCCAGTGTGAGTACCTATGAATTGGGATGGCCAAGGAAGGAATAAATGCTTTCTTGTAAACAGAAAAATGACAGTGGTATTATTTACAAAAGCATTGGTGTGTATCACACTCTTTGTTAATGTGCAAACGCAAGAACCACTACATTACGGATGTCACTATGCAGATAGCTGGAGTTTGTGAATCTTGTTTATGTAAAAACACAGTTAGCTTTTTGCACAAGAATATTACTCTGTTTTACCTTAGATCACACATCATATTACTAAATTTACTTAACCGAACAAGATGAGGTTTGTGGTGGTTATTTTATTAGAATTCCCTTTAACAGCTGAACAACAATTTATTGTCTGTTCTAATATATTACGCCATCGTCAAAGACATCCAGGATTTTTTTCAAGTTGAACATCACTCACGTTTGATCGCAACCTTCGCATGCAGATAGACTTTCCAGGCAGCCTCTTTCGAAAAGAAACACTAGACTCGAGTTTCGATCTTATTAGATCTCGTCAGTAGTGCATATCCTTACCACGGCCAAGATTTGAACTCCGGCCACGCTTTCACGAGGCAACCATATTGACCACTGCGTCATTGACTTCACACCAGGCACGACCGATTAATCACATCTGAACGCTTAACCACTCTCGCTTGTGAGCAATGCTCAGGTTACCCGATCGTCTCGTGTGGAGACACAGTTACTGCCGGTTAATTCCAATCGAAAACCGTGAGATTAGGACTTTCAAGACGGGTCAAAATCACTGATCTCATTGAACCTGCAAGGCGACATGAGTAGATTTAGGAATTGTTAATTAAAACTTAATCGGTTCTGAAACAGGGTGTAAACGATCATTTTCTTTTTGAGGATGGGTGGGTTGTAACTGCTCCAAACTGAACAATACTCGATGAACCAATCAGTAGCTAGTGGTGCCGTGAATAAACCTGCTTAGCTGATGCAGGTGAACTCCTAAAAATAGTTCTGAGTTGGGTATTCAACCAGTAGACCAGATACAACATATTTTTTATGTGCACAATCAACATGGTAGATGGTATGGTAGTGGGGTAGTGGGTAGTATGCACTAATGTCATCATCTGTTTCTAGAGGCCCAGTTGAACCACATCATTCATGTGGATCGTAAGTGTGTATGACAAAATCAGAACGTCTATTTACTTGATTTATCTCAGTATAAATTTGTGGCCGAGATAGGTTTCATGTTTTATGTTGTGGATGTGAACTCCCATAACCTCTGTGATTGTTGGCAGACGACAGTTAACTTGGCTTGGGTAAGCTTTACGGAATGAACATATCAGCCCTGATCAGTTGGTTAATTTAGCTGGATGGATTGATCCAATCAAGTCTGTGACTATTGCAAGTACGCCTGTTTTTTTTTCAATCCTCGGGCTAGCTACATCAGCTGCTGTCCCCAGGATGCTTCCTCAGAGTTTCCGTGTTGTGCTCCACTATAGTTTGCCATGCAGGAACGAACGGAACGGTGAGCCGAAGCAACTTATTCAGCTGAGATAAAAATGACGTGGAGTTTGACCGGACACCTAATCAAGTTTCGTAGTAGGTTTTGTTAATTAATGCGCTAAGTCATGGTGAAGTTTCCGACATATATGTAAACATAGGCAGTTAAAAACTGGCGGTTTGCTAACTCTATGGTCACCAATATGTGGTTATGAATAAACTGCCCTGGATAGCCGTCGTAAAAAAATATGTTGAAGAGAACCTGTTTTTCTGTCAGCTGTATAGTCAGACGAGTGCCACATTCTGTCCAAGAAACATGGAACTAGGTTTTGCTTTTATCTTTATAACTATGACTGCTGCTGTATCCTGTAGGTTACCGTGTCCAAGTTGCTTCATAATATGCCTTCAATTTTATCGCGTAATTCTCGCAATGATATACGTGCGGATGGTCTTGTCTGTCAAGCAAAATTAGTAACAATCTGGGTGTAGTTGAAGTAGGAGAGTATTTCACCAAGGCACTTTATGTCATACAGGCTCACAAGGGACGAGGAACAATGTGGTCAACTAATGTACCATTGTCTAGCTGTGTTTCAGGAATATCAGCCCATTAGATTATTAACCATGATCCCACCAAGACGCCATAGTTTGGGCCGTATATCTTGCCAGGAAACCTGAAATGAATGTTGATCGTGCAGCAGTGTAACTGATTGATCTCATAAGCTGACTTTCTTACACACGTGCGATCACTTCCAATATGCCGACGAAGCAGCCCAACCATTACTTAGCTGGATACCTTCAGGGAGAAACATGATGTCAAAGAGGAATAAACGTCTACTCATGAATATCAAATGCCATAAATTCTCGAGCAGTTCCAAAGAGACAACAGGCGTTTGGTTCATTTGACCCCAAGTGAACAGTCAGGTAACCGCTTTTTCCTAAATGGCTTTCATCAGCAACGTGCATATACCAGGAAGTCGAATCCAATAAACAATTTTTTCTGGGTACTTTCTCATATTATCATGGGATTCAGACCATGGGGGTTTCATGAAGTTACGTGAAGCAGGTAGTCAGTGGGGTCAACTCTACACAAGAACCTAATTTGGCCCCTTTTGATTGAGTGGTGGGTCTCTCTTGTTTCACTAGATAAAGGCGCACGACCGACCGATATTAGCCCAAGCCATCCGCAATACCTGAATTGAACGGATAGAAGTGTCGACGATTTCTCACAGTTTTAACTTATCATCACTCACCTCACAGTATGCAGCATGTTTTCATAAAGTACCGCAGACCTGAAGTTTCCTTGTGAGCTGAATTTTAAATTGCAGGTACCCCATATCACATACTGGACTGTTCTTCAGCCAGATATGATCCGCATACGCATTATACTCACAAGGAATCATTCGTGTTTATTGGTAATGGTAGTGTCATGAGTAGAGCCATCAAAACAGTGGCATTTTTACATCTGTGATCGCTATTTCCGGATGTATCCTTAGTCAACGCAATTAGTATCGTTTTGGTTGCATGGAGCGGAACCAACAAAAATTAGACCGAGCTGTGATTAAGTTATACAAAATTCTCGTGAGATGCACTAACGTCTCAATTTTATTCAACGGAAACTTTCACCGATCTTAACTAACACAGTCCTATTAGACCTGTGGAAATTAACCGCAATGTATGGTCAACCCAACACAGAGATTCACTCAGTTATGTGTACAGCATAATCCCAAAACGAGATCCTCGTGGCGAACAATAAGCCGTTCACATAGCTCCAAACAACTGTGTCGTAGTAACGGCATCACATAATATTGTGTACACATCTACAATTCACAAAGGGACAAGTTAGCAGTTTCCAGTTGACACAGGTTGAAAGTAGCGAGAATGCAAGCCACGTTCGTTAGGTTTCACTAACAGAACAGTATCTTTTCAACTCCGAGTACGGATTCAGATCCACCAAGTAAAAAACGTCGTTTATGGGTTCAGCTAAAACTGGGTTGCATCACGTTGGCCCCAGAGTAAGGGTACTCCAAAATCGCATACCGAAGCAACTCTCGAGGTAGTTTGTGAAAGAAAATGTAAACGACAAATGGCGCACCCAAAAAAATCTGTTAATGAGGTAAACCTTACGAATATATTGTTGTTTCTGGCACGATAAGTAATTGTTTTAAACTTTCCCGAGGTGTCCGCAATGTACCCTAAGAAACTACCTTTGTGTATCCACAGGCAGATGATGGTGAAACAATCAATTCAGTAGTCTTACATTGTAGACAGTATGGTTACTGGTTTCACTAATTTTACCCGCTATTCTCTTGGGAGTGATCCTTTTTTATTCGTTTCCCTACGGTTATTCTCTGTTGATTGCCGGCACATTTCGCTCTTGCAGTCGGTTGTTCGATTGGTTCTTGTGTGATCGGTTAAACAGCTATTGGCTGACCTGCAAAAATACATCCCTTTATCTGACCACCATCGTCATAATCAGCCCAACTCACTAGATAAATGATGCTATGAGTTGAACAAATCTATCGTCAATGAGGTTTAACCGTAGACTTCAAGTTCAAAATTCACTTATAAACAACGAAGGTTGATGATGCTAACTCAGGACACCGTTATATGAACAGTCCATCAAATTTTGCCACGGTGGCTAGGTCTTTTACTTCGTTACAAAGCGCGGACATTCAATTTTTGGTCGTGAAATTAATGATGTGGTTTGCTGGTGTGTCGTAACAGTTAGCAGGATAGAACCAAGAGCTTTTTGCATGAAGTAGCTGATTTGAAATTCTACCTCAGTTGTAAATCTGTCATCACTTGTGATTTATGCTGAGACTTGACATCACGTTTCACCGTCGGAATAAAGATTCTTTGTAGGAAAGCCTTGTCTTGAGAAGTGAGACAATGGAACTACCGTAAAAAATGTACTTAGCAGAAAGTGGTAAGTGATAAAATCAAAGAACATGTCCAACTAGTGGGTTCAATGACACAGAACTAGGAAGTAAGGCCGGATGATGTCACTGCTTTGAGTGTGCGTTGAATTGCCTCTGTTACAGGCAAATGTTTGCTCCTTATGCCGTGAATTAGATTAGTGAAAATCTCTCCTTTCTTTTGGGGCTAGGTCCAAGTTGCGTTTTAGTTTTTGCGATATATGTTCGCCGCTCACTTATCCTTCTCTGAGGCAAAATTGAAGCATGTATCATGTGCTTGAGAATTCGTATATATATATATATATGTATACGGCTGTTACAACAAGCTATAGAACCGTGGTGCGAAGTGAGTTCCTGTTCATGTTCACGTGATAGAACTGTGGTGAAAATTGTGTGAGTAGCTCGAAGCTTCTTGAATTTGTTCTCCTTTATCTGCATCTTTATCACACTACTGATAATAAATAGTAGTTCAAAAACATTTAATTCATTTGTGGTTATCAGAAAACGTGTATTGACTTTGGATACACCTTGCAGTTAGTTATGCATAATGATGAATAATCAGAGATTTGATTACTTTCGAGCTGAATCTCATGCACATTTGATCTCAGCCACTGCATGCAGGAAGTAATTATGCGTTCACTTTTATTGTATACATTACTATTCCTAGTTGCCCCTTGATTATCGTTACATCAGTTAATTTCTCCCGATAATAGTGGATGTTATGCCTCGAACTTGTAGTTCAGTGCTGGCTGCGTTCAACATCTTAGGACACCATTAAGATGGGCACAATAAACGGCGTTATTCATTCTGAGGAAGTTGATGGCGTTAGGTGCCACTGAAAATGTAGAGGTCTGATGAAGTGAAACTGAGAAGCCTCCTTCTAATGCATAATTAGACCAACCTGGAAAACTTACACATGTGGGAAAGCCAGATTGACAGGATTTCTTGTAGAACTTAGCTGTCACGATTCAAATATGTGAATTCCAAACGAGTTACGCTGTAAACAACAAACTTTCACCTGTAGGATATCCGCTCACCCTGAGTAGTCTATTGGTTGTTGTCGGCGTCCAAATTAACTTTTGGTGAACAGTGCTCACTGATCAATGTTGATCGTATTTAGTTTTCTTTTACTGCCAGTCAGAAAAATAGAGAGTATACCACACAAACTTGGACATTTTTATATTACCTTGTGCAGTCACATCCAGCCAATGATCAGTGGTAAACGCATAGTGGTAGGACAAGTCGGTTTCAGATCCCGTATAACCAAGTTACAAACGTTTCAAGGGTTTGGGCTGTTCCAAGGACTCCCGGGTGCAGTTTTGGTGCTAGGTTAAACAAGTATGCACCAGCAGTTGGTTCACATCATGACCTACAGCGTTTGACTCATCAGCTGATTAAGTCAGATAATACGCTGTTTGCAAGTTTGTTCGTTTATTTAAATCGGGCTCAGGAAATAATGGTGATGATTCTTGAAACCGTACGGAAGCAATCATTACAGCCTACGTTGATGCCACCCGCAAGTAAGTAAACAAGAGTTTGTTTGTCTCGCTATAAAGGAAGATGAGAAACCAGTCAGCCATCAACGTTTTCAGTTGTCTTGTATTCTAAAGGGCAAAAATAAGTATGTGAGCAAGTAAACCTCATGTACAGCGCTAAATGTTGTGAAGGTCGTTCAAACCGGAGTACAGTCTCTGTATAACCAGAAGAATAACCAATTTCAATACGTTTTGTAAACTATCTATTGAGTCGTATTGAGAAGTACGTCATCTGTTAGTGCTTAGGCGTCAAGGTGTCAATCAGCCACAGAATTTATCTAAACTAAAACAATTCTAGTAGACCATGAGCAGTTGTGAGGTTTCACAGTGTGTAAGCCATGAGCACTTTAGACGAAAACATGAAGACCACAAGAGCGTAGGACAGACGAGTTAGGCAGCACGCAGATTATCTGGAAACAATGCACGTAAGTCTCACTTGATTCTCTAAGATATCCGCAACAAATTTAGTACGAATGAAGTTGAACAGTTTGGGCGTCGTGTTTAAAATGTTACTGATAAACAGATTGGGAATAACACAAGGTTACGAGCAACTTGTAATCCTCTACGTTTCAGTTTCGATTACAACACTCCTGAGGATGGCCACCTGATTCTATTAGCTGACAACTTTAGACACAAGTGTATAAAAAATCCATTACATCAACAAACAACGTTTCTCCATGTTCCGGAATTATTTTGTGTAACATTATGAACTTAGGCATAGTAAAACTCTGCTGTGTAAAGCGGTAGACTTCTTAAATTGAAAGTGACTCAGCTGAAGAAATTCTCACAGGTTCGCATCAAGTCATAACCAATAGTTCCGACAGCAATTTCCCCATATGTTAAAACTTGTGCACACTTTGTCTATTTCCAAACGCATGTGTCGCACTTATTAGAAATTCCCCCGGATAACGCATGACTAGCGCGTACATCTACACCAGTCGTGAAATCAATGAAGTTCAACTCGATAGCTCGTATATCTAACAAGTGAGTCATACATCCAATTCAATTAACGGTACCAACCAAACTTTTACGAACTGAAGACCAGACCAAAGTGCGCAAACGTGATACTGTCTGGTGCACAACAGACACAACTTTGTGTCTAGCACCATAAAAAAATGACTGCAAATTGGGGAGTAACTAAAAATCAGCTTTTTGAAAATTATTCCGCCCCAAAGTCGGTGTAGTAGTTGATGAAACCGTTAATGACCCACGATAACGGTTTACGCACTTAAGAGAACTTTATCCATTTTCTTATTGCATTAAATAATGTTATCACATAGGCCTAATCGTATTGATGTCGAGGCCCACTTTGAGAATCTGACCGATCAGTTGTCAGCTCTTCAGCCAACTTCTGCTGACAGTCTAAGACGGCTTAAAATCAGACTTACAGATGTTGCTAATGTGTTTATCACGACCAATAGCAGCGGATGGTGAGCTATCACAAAATGTCACACCTGCAATCACGAAGATAACAACTCTGAGGTAGTCATTTTAGACAGGGACGCGTCTATACAGAACATGCTGTCAATATTAAAGGACCAAACGTAGCTTCGGCAAATAGACATAGTACATGATGTTAATGTAGCAGGAGGTTGCACAGGACAGCGCCATCAACTTCTCTCATGAATGCACATAATTACTGACATGACGTACAGATCTCTTGAACACATCTGGAATGCCACTTAGACCTATTCTGGCGGTGACTAGTTCTCCGTACCGTACAGTGGCAGGTTGGTTAATCACCATCTTAACTCCAACAAAACAACAGTTTCAAGCCTATTCTATCAAACGTTCTTTTGAATTGACCTGTTGCGTGAAAAACGTCAGCATTGCTGTAGAGGTGATATAGTCCACAGAAGTTCAGTTACTGTTCACGAATGTCCTGGCACACGAAACAACCGATTAATTTGTGAGAGAAACTGTCAGAGAAATTTGTGAGAAATTGTACTGTTAGGCACTGAAACGTTAACTTCTGTTCTGTTGATCGGTGCTACTACTGAATGAATGGGTGGTCATTGTAAACCGATCAGGGCCCGTCTTAGAAGACTTCTCCAGCTAAGAACTGAATAAGAATTCAACGTAAACATAACAAGACAGTTCTACTACAAACACTGCGTCGATAATACACCAGTATCCGGTCGGTTCAGGTAGGTTAAAGACTACCTAGTCTGGCGCTCCACTGTCATCCCAACCTAAAGGTAACATAAAAGTGAAGCTGATAACTGTTTGTCTTTTTTAGACATACTCATAATTCGCCGGGAAGATGGTTGTGTTAAAAGAAGTCTATTGGAAATCCACGTCTTCCAGTCTATACCTGATCTTTAGTAGTTTCACACCGGCGCATCATACACTGTCACTAATGAAACCACTATTCACGTGAGTAAGACGAACGTCTGTGCTACAACGAAATGATTATCAAAAATGGTTCGTAGAAACACATAGGGGAGCGAAACCGCCGTCCGAACAGGTGGCCATTGCGAGAAAAAATAAGATGCATATGGAATTTCCTCTTAAAAGTTATTGCAGCACACATCATACAACGCAGACTGGTGAATTCGGTTAAACGAACAGTTAACACAGCCGAACTTTGTGTGTTAGCTCAGAACTGGAAGCTGCTTGTGCCTTCAGTCAAAAGAGGTGAGTCTATCGATGTCACTACACACTGTGTCGACCAATTTATAGGTAACTACAATGAAAATTATGTAGTCTGGACCCCGATGTGTTTGATCTCCAAAGTGAAGGATCATTCGCCTAAATGGGTGTAGAGTTCTGTATTGTCGAATTTTAATGCAGTTTACGATACATCGGATGTGGACAGATGCGTGTATAACGCAGTCTTGGACACATGATGGTTGTAGCTTCCTAGAACACTGACGGTATATGAGAGTGAAAGTGTTACAGTGGCTCCAGAGCCATCAAATTCCATTGCATATCATTAGGAAGAATTGTAAACATACAGTGCGTTTTAAAATGTGAATGTGTAATGTCTGGGAAGAAGCCGATGTCGATTTTGTGTGTTAGAGGTTGTAAGGAATTGCTGTAGTCCGTTCTAATCTGGTGATACACACTTTCTCGGTTTCTGAGTGCAACGAGTGTAACACAGTTCCACTGTCCTACAATCTCGGATAAATTACTCGGATGACCGCACCAATATTTTGAAGTTACTCAGTTGATAGGAAACGGGATTTTCTACCTTTCAGCTACGGATTGCTCTCTGCTGGTAATCACTCCTGTCGTGTGATCAGAATGAAAATGTATGATGAAGAATTTGTGCTTCCACCCCTGACTGGTAAAACCAAACATCTGTATCTTCAATTCACTATGTTTGACACATCAGCAATGATGATACATCAACATGGGGATTTAGAAAGAACTCGTTGTTTAGATGGTTATCATCCTCCCGGACATTCCAAATGATGTACCATGTAAACTAAATATGGTAATACATGGATCTCGGTGTCGTGAGCAGTAACTACTGCAGAGCTAGTTACGTCCTACAACCATTTTTTTAGTGCCCATAAAACAATACTGTCATCTGCACAACTTTTTTGCACACGATCAACCATTTCTTTAGTGAGTTAGCCCAACTACTACGTTGGTACTAATGAACAAACCTGGAAATCATTAAACGCAACCATAAGGCAAGGAGCATCTTTCAACTATAAAGGATTAGAAGGATTATACGGATCAATTTTAACGAAAAACTGTACAAACGGTCACGCCTAGCAATGTAGTACATTAGTTTAGGCTCCTTCCGTCGATACACGGGACGTCCGTACAGTTACCTGAACAGACCCCGGGATTTGTTCCCGTTTCCCATTAATTCTGTCAGAAATCGGTGCAATGGAATCAATATAAGTTCATTACTTTTCACCACAAAAATCGTCATATCCAGTGGATTGTTTATTCAGTCCTTAGACAGAGTAAAAACTCTCCATCAAGACGAGTTCAATCAAGACTCATCGGTTACCAGACCTGAAGAAAGCAATTTAATTTGAAATGAGTAGAAACCTTTTGTGGCCATTCCAGTCAATGCGGCATACTCTGACACGGCTATCAGGGTTTCGTATCAATGTTAGCCCTACATTTACTGAGACAAAATCCAAAACTATCAGTCTTAAAAAGTACAATTTAAAGATAAATTTCGTTTTAAACACTACTGTTCTATTCGCGCGGCGTAGCTATCGAGCCTACACGGGAGTACGCCCGCGGACTTGCAGTGAAGTAAAGTCTAGACTTATAGCCCATTAACACGAATCCTTCTACGCGACCAGATGAACCAGCTAAGTAAGGCATAAACACCGTACGCGGTATCACAAACCAACATTTTTTGTTTAAATGGTATTCCTTTGATTTATGCTCGCAAGTATGAATTGAACATCACTCACAATCAATCTCAGATGTCACATTCCCAAAGACTTTTCTGCCTCCGTCGAAAAGAAGAACTGGGCTGGAGTTTCGTTCTTGTTAAAGATCATCAGTAGCAGAGATCCTGCTCTATACTGAAACCAGTGGTAAGCTATTTAAATGGTAACTCGGTAAACTTCGAAATTTTCACACTTTGGTTCGCAGAATGTGTACAAGCATACGTCGTTCATTCATGGGCAAGCGTGTGACGCAAACAGGCTTGCTTTTGGTGTTTCACTTTTAAACCAATCGCAACATGTTTTTTATCAAAGGCGCCATATAGTTACAATTATCATTTGTGTAGGAACTATCAAGTTTCATATTTTTGGTAGCGAACTTAATAGTAATTGGGTTGTATAATATACGACCGGCTGCGAGATAATGAAAAAATCTCTCAAAATTTCAGTAAATGCGAAATATTTTGATGTACGCATTGTCGACGAATGTTGGTGAATGGTGTTCGCTTCTGCAAATGCTCATTTCATAACGCTTCGCATCCAATTTGTTTGTTGGTAATTTGACGTCAAACTGGCTCCACAGGACTGTTCACTTCTCATGTTATTCTAGTTTCGGTCTGACACTTGAATCATCCTAGACGACGTTGAATACACCAAGTAGTTTCGACTTGACACAACACAGTACACTGATAACTGGTTCTGTACAGTTAAGTTTTAACACCGGAAAGCTAAAGGTATACTTTCTTACTGAAGATGGTGCCAATAAGAAAGGTAAATTGTGTTTGTTACCAACATAAATATACCATTTAGGCTGAGGTTATTACTGTGTTTCAGTTGTCCTCATAACATTTTAATAACCCATTGGGAGCCACATTTTTCTCTATTGGTCACACTGTTATAACTACAAATATATGATTCCTAGACTTAAGTAAACAGTTTTTCGTTTTAAGAGCAACGAAATTGTGTGTAAATCCACGGGATATATTTAACATTCATATTGCAGGGAAAAATATGGACCCAGTGAATGTTTGTTTCAAGAACTGCAACTTATAAGATGACCAATGCAGTGAACTAGTAATTTCACGATTTAATATAGTCCTCGCAACGCCCGTTATGATTTTTGCAGACTGCCTTACTGACGTTGCCGTGTGAGGGAGCCCACGAAGCAAGTCCACAAAAACCGCACTGCATGTAGGTTTATTGTCTAACTTTCTTCAGGTAGTCATATTTACAATCGTGACTTGATGGTCTGCTATTCCTTATGTACCATTAGAACACACAGTTTGTTCAGCTTAGTGTCGTCGCTTGATGATTTGGGCTCCTCGTAATCGTTAACATTACGGCCGACGGAAAATAAAGAAAACGAACATGGTGAAAGTACACATCTTTTTCTAAGACAATTTCATGTTTTCTGTAACAAAGTGCGATCAAAATCAAAGCAGTCAGTCAACTTTGCATACAAATGATTGCGCTTTTCTCGTTCGGAAGGTGAGAGACATGGACCGTATACAATTAGCATCCTCTGGCTGTCACACACACAGATGCCTATTATGTACATCAGTCTCACCCACAGTTGATGGGCACAGAATTTTGGTCTGTCAGTTCAGATGCAGCGCAGGTTGACCTAAACACGACAAAACTCACGTGATTACTGTTCCTTCCCCTACGCGACTTCGATTATAGTACTCCCGAGGAAGACCAGCTGAGGTGGTTGAGACGTTGAGTATTACAACTTGTTCGTAACGTCTTGTTCTTATCAGTTCCTTCATCAAGTGAGTTGTTCACCAGTATCAGAGCTTGTGTTACCACGGAAGTAGGATCAAAGTTCGCTATGTACGCAGTCCTGATTAGTGGCAACAACTCCGAAACACGTCTTGTTTACAGTTAATTTTTATCGTCAAACATCTGTTTATATATTGCACAACATGCCGTACCTGAATATATGCATGTTGTATGCGGTCGTCAACGTCGTTAAAAACAACCGTTTACAAACGCGTATCGTGGTATTGCTCAGTATGACTGAGATATGGCATCTTGGGTGTCGCCAACATGGAAGCCAATTCGAAATTCACGCTTGTCAGTGATTTGTGACTGCAGCTACATACCGAAAGAAACTAGGCCACTAGTTTTGTTTTACCGGGTTATTAGGTCATTTTGCGTGTTTCCTCACACTTTTTGACTACTGAACTTGACCCGGTAAACTTGGAAACCATATTTCAAAACCACGCCAGCTAACTTCCTCAATATTTCTGCAGACATGTCAAGAGTTCCGAAATCTTAAATCTTTGGTCCAATTCTTTAACATGAACGGCTTTGATAACTGCACTGCCACTGCCACTTTCTTCAACCGTTTTTGACATCCGAAGAAGACAATGCTTACGTAGTTGCCAATTGTAAATCTGCAGCTAGTTTTCGAAAAAAATTTGCTCCGTTTATGAGTAAGCACGCTGTGTGAAAATTGCCATATTTCCTGATGCTCCATTTTTCTGTATTTTGTAGAATAAAATTGTGAAACTTCATAGTAGTGAATAAACAGCACCCAACTGCATGTGCCATGTAATTCGTGTGGACTAACGTGCCTAAGACAACCGACTGAACGAAAACGAAGCCATGTTGCTTGTTTGCCTTCCTACATTATAAAGTTTTCGAAGGTGGTATGTGGATACCTGACAATTTGTAGGTAAAATTTTGAGCGCAAATGCAAAGAGAACTTCACTTTGTATGTCGCCATTAAGAAATGGCTTACTTGCAGTTCTAGTGTTAAACTTAGAGAAGTCCGAGGTTTTTTGACAAATGCCTCATTTCACGTCTGCTTTCCAATATACGCGGCACGACTGTTTGTCCAAATTCCAACCGTCCACTCAAATGGAAAACTTTGGTCGTTTTGCAATGGACGCCAGCCAGGCGTTACAGTGATTTGCAATATACGAATGAGGTGGACAGTCATACAGTTCTCTCTACTGCTGTTCTCCTAATATACCGACGTTTTTACGCCTGTCACATGAGTTCCGCCCCGTTGAACGTGTTTCCTTTTATGGTCTCCTGTAACATGCCCCGTGCCTACACAAGTGCGCCAAAGCCCTTTAAGAATCTGCAACTGTCTAGCAATACCGTTTGGGCATCACATCTTTTGCAACGTTCGTGGAGTTAACATTCAAGTTTCTTTGCTTGAAACTCCGGTGACTCTATAGGCGAATGAAATACATTTTTAGGTGAAAGAACCTAACAGCAGTTCCTACTGTATGCGTACTGTATTGAGCCCACCGGGGACTGGTCAACAAACGATGGTCATGACTCGAATCGAAAATGTTTCTAGGTGTATCATACGAAAGTCTCCGGCAGGCTGATGCCAGTTGTTTTCAGAGTTCATTCCCTGAGTCGAAAATTTTCAAAAAAATCTGTAGTATAGAAAATATACTTAAGCTGACCTAAAATATTAGATTATGTTTTTAGAATTGAATGAGCACAGTACGTCTCTTCAACCATTCGTATGATCCTGAAGTCACTCAGTGTTCGCGCCCGTCGATGCTACTGGCAAGAATCAGTCCAGCAGTATATGACTCACATGACGGATTTCCATCTTCCATGTATCTTGAACTCACATCTTCTTTTTCATAGTGTTACGTTACATTTGCATGGAACAATGCCTCACAACCTATGTCACTGGTATTCTGCCATTCAAATTCGCTAAAGTTCAATCCACCGTAAATCCCGGTGTTCCTGTGGGAAGGAAACAACGACTTGCTACGCTCACCAACCATTAAAGCGTCTGACCCTTAAATGTAACACGTCATGTATATTCAAACCTTGATCACACAGCAATGTAGCAATGACCTAATGGCGGTGAAAACTACGGTAATCTTAAGAGAGTTGATCCGTCGGCGTCTTAACTTACGCTATAACGCTGTTTCAAAGAATTGGGTTTTTCAGTATTTAAACGAGCCTGATAATTAGGCAAACAGAGCTGACTCAATTCGCTTGTTAATTACGTGTGACTCAGGTGGTTGATGACAGTTGAGTGGACACGGATATGTACACAACTTTGGTCATCGATGTGTATTCCGTTATCATATGCGTCAACACTCAAGCTATGTCTTGGGTTTATCGCCGATGGACATTAAGAAAAAATGCTGAATGTTTGGCAGTTCACCGAACAAACATCATTTGGGCTGGAAGTGGTTCAATCATCCTGTGGTTTGACTAACTCACACCCGCAATAACACTGAAGGGAGTTATGTTGTAGCAGAGAGCCATATATTTGACAGGTCGGTTCACTAGTGGTCATAGCACCGTCCGCCTCTTCCTAATGTCTGCGACTTAATTCGGATTCTTTTTCTCTCTGGCAGTGTTTTTTCAAGACGGTTACGTAGAAAAATTTACATACACATACCGGTTAATCTGGTGGGTTTTCTGGATTATCACTTTTGTCAGGTTCGTCGTCACCTAATGCCCCAGGAAATCGTTATCTGAAAAGTACGGTGAATTAATGGCACTAGCCATATTAATACTGCGAGCTCATCACGTTTCGGACTGTCTCAGTACACACTGCCTTTGCTCTGGGTAGTCACGCAGCCATCATCGTCATTTATATCACTATCTGTGGTAAACCATTTGTTTGCCCCAAAACAGTGAAAAGCACCAGCCATTAGGGGTGCAGTCACCTTATCTCAAGACAGATTTAATCTAACTGAAACATGTGGTGAAAGTGCCCATATTTAGATACGAGTGTACTACATTTTGATGCTCCTTGGCTGACGGAAAGTACCGTTTTAGACACGTATATCTGAGGCCACCGGGGCTGAATACGTTTCCAGACAATCGACGCACAAAATTCCGAATGTGCTGCACAAGTAGCTGTTCTACGGATATAATATTGTCGGCTACGTGGTTATGAGCGAGACCATAGCTCAAGACTTTCGAAATCAACTGCGTTAGCTCCAGGCCCAAACATGAATCAAACAGATGTTCAGCCGCTCTCAAAAATGAGTTTTCATTGGCAGTGTTACAGTGTTTTCACGGAAGGTAATGATTAGGTAATTTAATAATCTCGCTGGTTGTTGCAACCATCACTCTCAGCATGTCGGGAACCACAGTGGCTTCGACGGTAGAAGTTATTCAGTCAGACTTATGCAAGACTTCAAGACAGGATGAAGATATAACCACCGGCAGTAAACTTATCAATGTTGAGGCAGTGCTCCATATCGGCAGCAGATAACAGCACACGGAAGTTATAAGTGCACTACCGTGGAACAAGATTGCAATGGAGTGCAACGTCGCAATATCATTAGCAACGCAGTGGACGTAACCGAGAGATCAAAAACAGCAGACTGGTTCATCGTGCAACGAGTTCCGCTGTAGGGCAGGTATATGTTGCAATGCTGGTGTTTATGTAGCAAAGTCAACCAAGGTTAGCGTAAGGAGATACACGCGAACACTTGGCTGAAATTATCCGCTTCAGACTGGAGCGTTACATTAACTGATACGAAACAACATATATACATATGTACGGCCGACATAAGTTGCTCGCGTCTAACAGGTTGGCCATCTGTTTATTGACGGTATGTTATGCTGAGGTCGATGATCCACCAAACAGAGACGTGCAACGCACTGGCGATGGAGTTCCACTCAGCACCATACAACCTCATCATATATTACGGCAACTATCAGTTCTTGTTGAGCAGGGTGCTCGAACGCACTGCCACAAAGTATAGCTTGCTGAATTATTGGGAACCCTTCCGGATCATATTTCACTACACTGCCTGGTTCAAGATTGAGTCTTCTCAATATCTGAAACCGACATCATAACGTGGAGGACCTAATTCAACATCACTGTTTCATCACTCCTTCTGAATAGCGGAACTTTGTTCACCTGTTTTCGGTTGCGTTTGCAGTAACTACTACAACTTCCTTTGCCAGCCACCGTACGGAGTTGTCCTCGCCATCTAAGCTGATTGAGCAGTGGCATAAAAACAACTCCGTCCGCATCTGGACGGCAAATTACTCCACTGTTCGCTGCCTGAGAAGTCCCTAGGATATTGCAAGCGTAAGGGGTGAGAAGTCATACACTGCCCTAATAAAATAACTAAGTTTGTCATACGGCAACGCGGACCGTAACGCTGACTAATAGATAAGTGACTGTTTTCGTTCATAAGCTGTGGTTTGTCCAGGCCTGTCGTCAAAGGTGTCTCGAAGCAACATTCGGCGCTCGAGCCCGTCACTCGCAAATCACGAACTGGTATGTCAAAAGTTAGGTACCCAATTACCAGCAGTCTGCACAACTGTTCACAACGTCACAGCTGGTGCGAATTTCAGATGTAAGCAGAGCACATCCATCTGGAAAAGGGTGAACGGGAGAAAATGTTTTGTGCTTATTTCCAAGCCAAATGTGCAAGCTGAAGTCACAAAAGCCGAGGTAAGTAGCTGAAGTTTTCCTTAACTCTGCGTAGGTAGCGCACTGTCATCTGCAAATTACTGCGTGTGCGTTGTCGAACTGGGCAAAAAAGAGTACCAAAACGCGGCATTCAACCTCAGAATAGCAACTGTCAGTATAATGGCCCCGTATAACTTGATTACGTTTGGGGTCAAAAGAGATCCTGGTTCACGCCATCGACACTGTTACGTGATTACGACTCCGCTGTCGTGCACACCGGCAACATATAGAATGGCGGGAATATTTATACATTCAGTTCACCGTACTACATGCATCTGAATGACCCACAGGGTGAATGTGTACGGACCGGTTGCATTTACGGCATTTCTCTTGAATCTGTCAATTCTACTACGACTCACCTGAAACCGTCGTTGCTCTCTGAGAAGGCAACTCTCAACCTTCCTCACTGAGTCAGCCCAGTAGGATTTCTGTCAATGTTTCATCCAATGCGCCTCAGAAAACTGAGGCTATAATACCTGTTGGTGCTCTGTTTACCACCCGTATCCCTAAACAAACGTACGATTACGGTGTCCTTGAATTCATGAAGGACTGTTTGCTAGTCAGATTAAGTAAACAAAACGAAATCTGGCCACAGTGCTTCTTAATTTCTGTTGGAAATCCACTTCAACCTTTCGTCTACACTCCGAGGTGCATATTGGCCATTAGCACCCCTGATAAATCTGAGTCCAGCACAGATAGCTTAAGGTGTTCAGCTATTCAGGATGTCAAAGTGAATAGCATTTTGCCAGTTGAATGTGTCACCAAAAGGGCTGAGTAATAATTTCGTTGCGTTAACCAGTTGTGCGTGTAAAGCACTCCTCCCAGTGAATTACTGTATTGATAGACTGAAACGATATGCCCTAAAACAAATTCCGTGGTTACAAAAACCCTTCGTGTTATGGGAATTCAGCTCAAACTTGCATCAACCCGCACTGCATCTTTCATTATTGTTTTTTCGATTATGAAATCTACACCCTTTTAAATTCCATTTCTGGCCGCTGTCCAAAAGATCGACGAACTGACTTGCAACTGTGAACAAATTGGCCTTAATCACTTTGTTCCATGAATCAATCGTGTGATAAGCAGTTCGTGAATATTGCAATGTTGCTCTGTCAGGTGATGGAATGAATGAAGATAGTCGTTACATCGTCAGTGAGCCCACGTCGTGGGGTTACGGTAGCGGATTCGTGAGTAACACGAATAGTTCAGAATATCACTGTTCTAACTGACTGTACTTATGTCTTGAGGTCCAAGAACTTCCGGATTGGCTGGAAATCTGCGCCCGCACAATCAACCAGAATAATCAGTCGATCATTTGTGGGAGAAATGCAAGTTTTGGCGGTCAGCTAATCACAGATCTGGCCTTTTCTGTCATCAGTTTGAACCAAAACACAAATGTTGCTGATTAAATCCGCCGAAAAGCAGTCGTCGGGTCGTGATTAGAAGACTGATGCCAGGCTGGTCACCTGTCACCAAAAATCGATGTGGTCGGCAGCTGTGAAGGAGATACCGTATACACAAGTACTATCTGCTGGGTGACTCAGCCGTTATATACTGAGTCTAAAACGTGATATTCCGGCCTTAACTTGGTCTGCAAGCTGTCTTATTCAAGGAGGCGACATCAACGCCATCGCGGCTCAGTTCCGCAGCGAACATTTCACCGCTGCGTTCCGGCTGTCCGAAGCTACTTTATTTCTGTGCCAATCCATCCGGATTCCCTGTCTCGCACATCTGACAGCGGGCAACCGGGTATACAGTTTACTTGGACAGGTAATGAAAAAATCTGAAGCACTCGGCTGATAGGGACTTGCCAGGTGAAAGTGTGAGTGGTTAAGAACTTGACGGTGCAATTCTTTTGATGCTGCGCTTAATGTATATATTATAGGCTACGTCAAGCTTCTGGGTAAAATTGCGTGTCTTTTGATCGTAACCAAAAAAACATCAGTGTTTATGGAAATAATTTAGGTAGTAGAATCGCGATTTGGGCTGAGGTTAGATTTTCAAATCTTGTTTTTTACACGTAGGATAAAAAGGCTGTAAACATGAATATGGTTCTGTAGTATATGCATAGGTTGTAGCCGTGCTATTCCACCACTGATGAGTAATCAGTAGTGCAACGTACAAAGTGACGAATGTAAACCATTTTTTTTCTGACTATTCTTCGACCTCTCTGACAAAACTGTACTTGCAAAAACCGGCTTATTTGTCAACATAGCCACCTGGATCAAAGTAACACACGAGCCTACTACTCATTCCAATATAATAGAATAGATTACTCATCGCCGTGTGCACAAAACTGCAGTAAATTTGTCAGGTGAACACCGCAATTTGCTACTGAATACCATGCCTTCCTGTTGGTCGAGTAATGATTGTCAGCTTTGAACAGCAACAGTCTCATCTCCTGAAGAGGCCTTCGGGTGTTGTTGACGTAAATGGCTTCGCGGTCAAGAGTAATGATGAATTCATATGAAAGGGTCATCAAGTGATGTGCGATCGAAGATGCTAGCTGCATCTGTTCTGTTGAGTACGCAACACCAGCTGTCTATTTCATACCACGTCCAACCCAGAAAAAGTACATATGCCCAGTCGACTGTGCGATTGCTGTTTTGTCCTCTCCCTGTTGTTGGTCTGGTACCCACATCAGAATTGGTAAACAGTGGGGTTTGGTGCTTTCATCGGGGGAATTAGTATTCGGCTGGTCGAATGTAACATTTTGACAGTGACCAAATGTATTGTTCAACCGACCGCTGATCGGAGTTGACGCATAGTTTGTTCTCCTGTTTCATCACTTTTATATGTGTTTCTCTAATGCTCTGTGACTTTCAAGAACATTTTTGTCATGTTGCAGCACTGTCAGGCTTACCGTACTGCTTAAAGAAATGTATGGATTTACGCATTCTATTGTTTGACTCTGCTGTATGAATATCCACAGTGTAGTATGCACCTGAGAAGATACCGCAAACCTATTTAAGCATTAAACCGTGTAGTCTGCCGGTTGTGAATGCTGTTTGCAACTGTATCTAAAAAAGAAAACAAGTTTTCGGAGTTGAGAGGTTACTGAACAAGTTTTAATGGCAAGCCAACATCAGATTTTGGCGTATCAAGAATGGAATTATTGGGGCCATTTTGGTTGCAAAATAATCAGATAATAACAAATTCTTGGAGCAATATATTGAAGAAGAACGTGTTGAAAGACCAGTGAATGAATGGTATGCCATTAATCTGGTTGAACACAGAAGTTAACTATACAGATGTCCTGGGATGTTCCACACACATTGTAGGTAGGCGGATATAAAGTCTAACCCATATAGGTCGGAATGACACTAATCGGAGTAAAGTAACGGAGCTAGTTGGACAATCGTCTTGATGTTCCAAGCAAAGAAGACCAGACAATCACATTTGGTAAACACCTCTATTGACGCGCGATTTATCTAGAAAATGGAGGCATTATCACGACCGTTTACACGTAATCCACCAAGTTCCAGAATTGAAAAGACGACCTACACGGCAACCTATTTATCCGTTACCTTTGTTTCTGTCAGCTGGATGTCTTCGTCCTTATGACTAGATAATGGCAGATCTCATACGTAATGCATTCTGTTCGGTACAAGCAAAGGGATGAGGACCTGACAAGAAAATTAAGCACTCTCGGGGAGAAGCTGGTACTAAGGGAAACCTCATCAAGAAGCTCATTATGACCGTGGTTTGGTATGACGGATGTTGTGTCAATTGGTATTAACAAAGAGAAGGATGACCTCGAACATGAGGTTGCAACGAAGGTGACCAATTCTCACAGTGTTGCCTATGACAAACCGAACGAAATCAACTTATGGTAACTTCACATTGCATGAATTTTTATTCTGGAAAGTATCTCCATCTAAGCTGACCTAAGTACTTCGATGCACGAGACTTGTCTATGATATCATTCCGCTGTCCTGGACAGCTGTCACCAAACAATTGTTGGTATTATCCACAAATATACACCGGCACCTTTCTTGTTTAAAGTACGGTAATGGCTGTCACTGACCGTTCGTATTAGGGACTTTTTTCCTTACCTGAAAAAAACGGTTCAAGATTAACGATACGTTTGTTGAAAGGTCACCATATTTTTTTATTCTAATATATTTAGCGTGGTTATACAGAATAATCACTAACGTGAGGCTTTTCCAACATGTATCATCATTAAGGCATATAGTGAACGAGAAGGTCGTTCCATGCAGGCCGTGACTAGAATTTTGCTATGATGGAGGAGAAACAACTAAGGTTTTTGGGAGAGTTCATCGCATTACTGAATGCTAAGCCCGGAACTTTGGACTTACATGAGCTTTCTTTTTTCAAGAATTGGCCGTTAAGTCAGGGGTCTAAACTGCCGAGTCGTGAAGACAGTGGTCAGAATCGGCAAAATTAGATGCGTCGGAAGTTGATTCCGGTGCGGAGGATTCGAATTCGGACAAGTGGCGTGGTTTTGCTAACAAGCTTCTTGGTCATTGGAAATGCGCCTCTGATGATTTGCAGCTTTCGCTTAAGCTGGATTATTCAGCGGACGCGTATGAAGCCGTGAAAGAAGTGGAACCTATGAACAAAAGTATTCATGAACACAATATGAAGTACAAGCGCAAGCGTGAAAAGAAACTTGAACGTGAGCGCCAGGGGCGTGTTCGGAAGGCCCGCGAGAGCCACGAACGAGCTAGACAGGAGGCTGATTCGAAACCGTAATTCCCCAAGAATGGCAATATGGGCGATGCTTTCTCTAACTTGTTCAACGATCCAGAATTGCTTGCTGCTATTCAGGATCCGGAAGTTATTGCACGCTCATGAAAACGTTGATTAGCGACGGTGCTAAGCAGTAAAACGAAGAGCTTTGTTTTACTCGATTGGATTTTACTGACTTACTGATGTGTTTTCGCCAACATAATCCGATAAATAGTGAGATAATAAATCGGACAGTCAGCTAAATGAAAAGGTTCACGCCAGTTTGTCACAAGACGTCAGTGTTTGCGTAAACCAATTGCGGGTGGTTTAACCTGGCGTTACAGTGTTTACACATATCCATCTGCGTTTTAGTCCTGTTGACAAAACTGAATGTTAACAGAATTCAACATGGGATCCTGTGCATCAACAGCCTAATAAATGCAATGCGTTATACTTCCTCTCATTTAAAATATTCCAGGCTGCAGACCAGAGAAACCCTCGATTACCCTCGGTCGTAAAATGTACCAATTCGTGATGGTTCCAGTGCCTCCTGCAATCAGTTTAGATGACTTCGCTGAACGGTCAATTGAAAGCTACCACTTCCAACACTACTTTCAGTTTATAAACCCTCACATGATCACTCTAGTGCTCTGACACGCAGAACTTAGTTATCCAAGTCATCCAAGTGAATCGTTCGTGGTGACTGTTGTGATGGAATCCGATGATGAATGTTCCAACTAATATCACTTCTGCGTAAGGAGAAAGCAGAGCAACTCTACCTAAACATGCTGTTGCGTAAAGCAGTAGCCAGACTTTTGTCTCCTATGTTTCACAGAAAAAGTATTTCAGTGTGGTAGTGGGTGAAAGCTGAGGTGGCTACAAGTGAGTCAAAGTGAGTTAATCGATAGGTGAAAATTGCTGCAAAATAAATTAAGTGGATGAGGAGCATATGCGGATTTTTGGATTTCCGTTATGAACAGGTGAGAAGTTTGTAGATGTTTGGAAATATCACTACTCATTTTGCACAGCGTTCTTTCTCAGAGTTATATCTTTAAATAAACACAGTTGTTAACTCCAGTCGTTGGAGGATCATCCAGTTGAACGAACGGCGTTTGATGCTTCAGGGTGACAGCTATTTTTGAAATCTACACCTCTCATTTGAAACGATTACGCAAAACAAATTTCGTCAAATCCGACGGCTGATGGACGACGAAAGATAGGCATACTCACTAATGTGAGAAATTCTGTACCAATGTTAGCGGCGTGATTTAGTCGATACCAGCGAGAAAACCAATAACTATTGGCAAAACAATTTAAAAAATTAACCTGTTCCAATAGGGTTTGGTCAACATTTCTATATTATTTTGTACAGCTCTAAAACACTTGGCCATACATGTCGGGAAACAGGTGGTCGTAAACAGAGCACTCCGATCATTTTGGACTCATCTAAGGTGATAAACCGTTTATTCTGGTGGGCCTTGTTTACCATTTTTCATTTGGGATGCAAGCGTTTCCAAATACTGTTATCACAACACATTTTAATGATATTCGTTTAATAGTCTCTCAGGGTGCACATGTAACCACTGGTGACTTGGTGATTTCAATAGTAATTTTTTAAAAACACTTGGACAAAGCGCTGTTAATACAGAGTGCTCTGAACTAGATTTTAGTTCCGCAAACGTACGCTATAATCCACACGGCGTGTTTTCATTTATCAAGGCAATTTCTCACGTAATCCTACTGACCTTCTTCTGATCTAGCGGAGTCTGTAACAATCACTTGTTACCGTCATTATCGCGTCGGCTCATCCTCAACTTATTTTTTCCTATGAAGCTTGTCGTCATAGCGACAACCAAATAAGTATTACTGCTGCTGTAGTATTTTGCACAAGCGCGAACCTTTGTTTGTTCTGGGAATTGTTTGATCGATATTGTTCAACCATCCCAATAAGCAATGCCTGAATGAGTATTACACGGCGTTAGTCTGTGGTCACCATACCTCCAGATTGTCAACTAAGGTCGTGCTACGGGAGGTGTTAATAATGACTTGTCAGTTATATGGCCATCTCCCAAATATCCACCAGCGCTCGACGTCAGTGAATCCTTTTTAAAGTTAGCTCCGCAAAGTATTCACAAAATTTTAATGTACTCGTTCAATTCTAGAAAATCTGTTTTACCGAGATAACAGTCTCGATTTCTGGTACAACGTTTTGCCTGTTTTCTACGTGCAATTGCAATCAATATACGTGCAATCTTAGTGAAACCATTCGTTAGCGTTACATCCCCTCTAGAGGAAATGTTACACGTCGGTCACCAAGCTTTTGAAATTTTTTAATAGTACGCTTACATGGCTTTCGAACCGACAGTTGTGAATGTTAGGGGAATACAACTTATCTCAAGAGATGGTTTGCTCCCTAGCTCCAGCCCAAGTTTTATCATTGGTCTCAAATCGCACTTCCAATGGACTTAAGAAACACGTAGCCCTAGAACTCACAACCTTTCTCCGATTGGAAGATCCGACTTGGCGTCCGATTTGCTGAACTCTAAGGGCTGACTACTCTGTGCGTCACTGACACCTACTGCCTTTCAGAATGGGCACAGACATTGAAGAATCTGGTTTCCTTGTCAAGGTATCCAGTGCAGTTTGCGCCATTGGGGTCCGACCATTCATCTGCGTTTAATACATAAATCACATTCTTGCCAGTGCGTCCGAAATTCCAACTTAAACACTGTAACGTACTCACATGAAGAGTCTCATGATTTTTATAGGGGATATTGTATCTTGAAAGGAAATAGGTTAAATTTTACAGATTTTGGTTACACTAATGTTATTACAAGTTTCAGTCACAGCCTAGAGTTAAACTTTATTACCTGTTCAGATTGAAAAGCCATATTGGCCACTGCTTACTTAATCACGCCGCATCTGGATGTCCCATCGAAACCATCGGCTTTATTCTCTTGCTCACACATGGACAGGTGACTCGATTTTCCCAATACAGCTTCAAACAACACATTGGTAATTGTGCTTAATATTAATATGTTAGTTAGTAACCCGCCTTATCTGCTATCTATTCGCGTGCTAACATTCAGTGTCTCCTCTGTGAAGGACTCATAACTTCATTTGTGGGCGAGTAGTTACTAGTAAACATTCACAACGATGACCTTACCAAGATGCAGAAATCAATGATGTTCATACAAATGTTGGTATTGAAATGAAAGATTAGCTTTTTATCACGGATGGGTTAAAGTGCACACAGGTAAAATTAGTGTAATTTATACAATAGTATCACCAGGATAAGGTGGTATATTTGTTGAGGTGTACTGAAGTTGTCTGTAATCACGGTGGGTCACTTTTAAAGCTACTGTATTACTTAAGACCGAAGCCAAACGCGTGACTGTCAGTGAATGTCATGCCTTTTATTCGGGGCAAAAAAATTAATTTGTTTGAACAACCCAAAAAAAATAGAGCTGTGTTTTGTATGCTGAGCAAAGGTGATTTCGCTAGAGAGTACAAGCCCAGAGTTTCGATTATGTGGCAGCAAAGTGAACAATTTATTTACCCTTCACCAACCACACGCATCTTACTGCAAAACAATCAGTTTCCGTCGTGACACTGCATAAGTGATATGAATTAGACAGTCTCCTATAAGCGTAGTCAACTGGTTGAGACCATTGTGTCATGAAAGCCTCCAAATGAACTGATGAACGGGTTAGAAAAAGTCTCATTAGGCTTTAACATCAAGTTGCAGATCAAATGCGACTGACACACAATGATTATCGGATAAATTGGCGTGTGATCCCTTTGGAGTTTTATGCTGAGCAATGCTGAATGTCCGGAAATGTTAGCCGTGAAAAATGTTTAATTTTGGTGAAGAAAACCTCTCTGGAATAAGCTCGTCAAACAACTTTTTTGTCAAAACGCCTGTTGATGTTGCGAGCGATGCATGGGATAAATCGATAGAATTCAGTAGAGTAAATTTTGTACTGAAACACGTTTTGTTAAGTGGTTCAACTTAAGACCCTTAATCAAAACAGAACGTGTGCTACCATTGAAGATTAAACCTGATGAGAAGAAATAATTATGACCACTAAGATAACTCCATTTCTTTGAAACATTATTATATATACATGAAATACTTCACCCTTGAATACATTTTATGCTGGAATCCACTCTTCAGACAGTGTAATAGACGATCGCACCTTCACAGTGCACGACCTTTGATGAAGCTCAGAGGCGCGGATTCAGTCTTGCACACTTCCGACCAACACCTATGCGCTGAGGCTGTACCTGCAAAAACAACTTAGCCACTGTGTTGACAGATGTTAGTCCAATTAAATAATGTCTTTTGTACGTGAGCCGCAGGTTTTTACTAACTGCAATTTGTTATGAACCACCCACGGTATTACACATGCTTATATAGACCTGCTGGCCTGAAGCGAAAGTAAACAAAACCATCCGATTTCGAGTAAACGCTTTTATCGCGTCCAACCACTTGGATAATATATCCGATTGTCACTTTCAATTATTTCGTCTGTGTGTAAGATGAATTGTCCTGTTGATCTTCAGCGCAAGATTTATAATAGCTCAGAAGCACATAAAAATAGTTCGAATTGAATAGAAGCGAAGCTCAAGTCTAATGTTTCATTTCGAAAGCAAACGACTAGAAATTTTATGGGAATGCAAAAGCTCCCACCAATTATGGGTAATTTTCAGCAGATAGAAAAATCCAAGTTCCACGCCACTCCTCAGAGATAAATTTTCGCTCAACAAGTCGTTAATTTCCGTGATTCTAACTTTTAGAGAAGTCTCAGTCGGGGAGTTATCGATTGGAATTAATAGAAAAGCTGCCATTTCTCCTCTGGAGGCGATCAGGTAATCAGATCGTTATTTACAAGGAAATGCGATTGAGCGTTCACACACGATGATTCAGTCGTGTCTTATGTGAGATCAGTGGCGCAATGGTCAACACGTTTGCTTGACGCAAGCGTGGTTAGAGTTTTAGTCCAGGCCGTGGCGAGAACATGCTCTACTTGCGAGCTCTGATGAGGGCAAAACACGGAGCTAATACTTCTTTTTTAAAGGAGTAGGCTGCAAAATCTATGGGAAGGTGACAGTTACGTTTAATTTTGAATGGCATTCAATTTATGTTTGACAAGATTGAACGAGTCACCACCAGATACTTACCAGCGCCAGCTGGTAAAAATGAAATATGACGTGGACAAACGTGGTCGATCGAAATCACAAACTGTCTCGCATTTCAATAAGCGTGAAGTTTTTAAGGTGATTCACCATTACACGGTTGACGAGCTCATACTGTTCTCTTGAGGTATGATATTGGTTGAACGACCTCCGCAACAAGCCGGCCAACCAAAATGTGAGACATATTCCTAGAAGTTCGTTCGGTGAATTTTAAAACGAATATTTACTTGCTTGTGTTCTTCTCAGAATACTCCACAATCACTGAGATCGCGATATTTTCCGAGCCAACGTTACACACACTCTAACCGCTCACGTATATGTAGTTAGACATCCACGGGAACGTAGACACATTAAATATCCGTTACCTAATCAACGGATTGAAACGTGTACCGGTCTACAGTTACGGTTGAAAAAATGATGAAACTTGACCTAAAGTATGCAGGCATAAATGTCATAGTACTTAGGTATTCGCCCGAATATGATTGTTCAATTTCGGAGCATAGGACTCAGCTCAGTCGTCAGTGGCAATATAGACTCAACTGATTTCTCGTGAGTGACACTCGACCAAATAACTACTGAGTCATTCTAAAGACCACGACAAGTGGTTAACCAACGCTATTCTCCGTAAACCCTGGTGTGACTTCGGAACTCGTACGTAACTAGCATTTAGTGTCCTATCGAACAGATTGCATTGAAACAATGTGAAATATGACCATTTTCCCACATCATTGGTTTTAATGTAAACATTGTCAAGTTTCATTCTACACACTGAACTGAACTATGCAAACGCAATACTGAACGAACCATATTCATGTAGGTGAGAAACCTGAGCAGCATATGAGCAATAATAACTGAACGATAATCGGCGTGTAAAGAATGCTTCACAGTATGCTGTATGGAAATAACTAGCAGACTTTATCTAAACAGGGGCCTTGAAATGTTGGGCTAAGTGTAGTTTTAACTGCTGGTTGTAATAATGAACGCACTATCAGTAAAATGAGTTTTCATATATATTATGAAACATGCAAGAAAGGTTGAATTTGGCTGAATTGGCTCATTCGTAAGAATACTGGAGTTTCGCACTATAAGCCGCTCATCCGTAGGAAAATGACGACGCGAAGTCACTTACAGGAATACTGGTCGTTCGTTTCATTAGCTTGAAAAACAGTTCACAGCATTTGTTAGCTGTTATTTTTATGGTGTCCAACGTGCCTCACAGAACTATTCAGGACAGATCACACCAGCTGGTGGGAAAAAGCAGTCACTCACCGAAATGACATACTGAGACCACCCACTTGTCTGTAACCTGGCTCAAAACCACAAATGAAGTCGGTGCTAATAAGTTTGTTTGGACATTGATAAGGTAAAAAAGAACTGATGATAGGCTTGGGTGAACGGAATGTTACTTTGTAACACTATGCTCACTTTATGTATCCAGAAAGTTAGGTTCACTTGGGTTTAAGAATTATTGAGACTTTCTTCCCGTTTTAAAAATGCTAGATATCTGAAATTGTCTTGCTGCTGAGAACAAATCGAACATCCGGTTCTCTTCTGGTTACTATTAATGACCCACCACACAATTAATTAGGTGAGTAACGCCAGTAGAGCTTGTGAGCAGCACAACAGTCACAGAACATTACTAATGAAACTCGTAAAAATTACGAGTGTCCCTTTAAAATCTATGTGAAGTGTGCCAAAGTCTAAAAACGTCGTTAATGAACCCACACATTGGTCACATTTTTCATCGATGAGTTGCGGTGTTCTTTGGAATAATACCACCGTTTTTTAATCATAGGAAACTCGGCATGGCGGTTGTGTAGACCGCACTACGAGACATATTGAATTTAGATGCTATTTGTTTAATTGCTTATTATCAATTAAATTAATTTTTGGAAAATGCTTCACTTTCTTTTCAGGGGGATATGTCTGTAATGCGGTTGAGTTTGCTATTTTAAGTCAAGGGTAACAATGCATCGATTTATTTGCTAGTTTTTTAGATCGTAATTGAATGTCAAACACAGTAAAGCTGTGACGTTGGTCAGTTTGAAACAATGACGCGAATTTGTAAACGTAAGGCAACGTCTACGATCAATGCTAATACTGATGTTTGGGTGTGACCAGACTAGTGAACTGGGTCTAAGATTGTACACGTTTGTACACAGCTACTTCATAACGTGGTTTGTTTGACTTGATAGGTGCACGGGTTAGTTTACTAGCCTCATTTGGCGTTAACCATTCTCTCCATTACTATCGATCCGTAGCGTACACTGGACAGTGAGATATGGGTTTATTGACTGCTCGTGATAATTCGTTTCCGAAGACTGACGGAATAAAAAATATGACTCCGTTAATTAAACGTCTAACTGGCACTAGATGTCAGCTTTAAGTTTTAGTTTGCTACCAATGCCAAAATGGATTGTATTCATCCCATTGCATATGAGGCAACAAATTAACGTCTTACAGCTCATTTTGTTTTCTGTCAGCACCTTAAATAGAAGGCGTACGCAAAGGTTCTCTGACAACATTGTGCTGGTTGCATTGTTGTACTGGTGTATTGGTGTTAATCAGGGAACAATATGAAGACTGATTTGTTGAAGATCGTGAACGAGGTTGTTATCACCTTGTCCATTGGGCCAACATCATCCAATGATCAGCATGACGATATTGATCGGAAAGACGATTGTTTGTCACCGATAATGAACTGGTATCACGTAAGTGTTGAGCTATATGTGGCACATTCATATAAAAGAAAATTTTAAACACATCATGGTACCATCAGTTTTAGACTGCCCCATTTCCTTCAATAAACGAAAACCCTTCGATTAGAAATCAATTACGAAGTTGATAGCGATCATTTTGCTGTAAACCCGACATATTCAAGTTGAAATGGCCGAAGTGATTGAAATATAATAATTCATGGAAAGATTCGACCCTGGATTCTTGGTCAGTTATTTCCGAGGGGAAATGCGACATCCGCGATCAACGTAGGTTGAGGAAGTAGTGTTATAGTCTTAAGAAGACCGTGGTACTTTGAGCAGTAACGCACAACCAAGTGCGAGTTATTTATTATTTACAATACACCTTTTTTATACGCTTAAAAAGCATCGTAGAATTAAGGCGATTTGAGCAGTCTGTTATGGGTAACTTTGAAGCATTTAAGATAAAGTTGGTAGGATTTTCCATTTGGATCGATTCTCCCCTTTAACGTCAAACTTGATGCGATGGAAAGTGTAAGTTACGGCCCAGTATTTCAATGTGGCATCGTTGTGGTAATGTTCTGTCACTTAGTAAGGAGAGAAAGTTGCCAGAATGATTGATCGTGGACATAATGCCTACTGGTTTCTCACTTTTCGTAATATTTGTCACCGATTACATTGACCAGCGAACGGTCTAAAGTTCACAAGTTAGTCGAGCTGAACCCAACTACTCGAGAAACAAGCTCATTTAGTTCCTTCCTGAACAGGATTTGGTGGACCAGATATCTCGTGTGTTTTTTAAAATCGTTCAAAATCTTGACGACCTGTTAGTACCGTACAAACTGCGTACTTCATGTTTTGTTCAGCCCTTCTACATATTCTTACTGACGATTTCCGCTTAGTGGCAAAATAGACATAAAGAAAACTCATAAGACCTAAAAGTTACTACACCGTTGGAAAAAATTGTGGATAGCCTTCAATGAAACTTCGGACGAACAGAAATTTCCCATTCAAGTATGTGTACACTAAATAAAAATGAACCCCCAACTTTTCCACTGCAACTGGCAAAGGGCGTTACGTTCTCCAACCCACCACTTACCATTGGGTTACTCAAGGTTTCCTCCACTGTGATCCACAAAATGACACCATCAAACTGACATCATAGGCCGTCCCCTTGAAACTTTCGGCAACCGCTTTTTAATATTCATTTTTCGACATCAGACGTTGCACAATGTTAATTTACCCACACATATGACAGGTCAAAGAGTGATTTAATCCAGGAGACTCAAATAAGCAGCTGTCAGTCTGGCAGAGCCACTTTGTAATTTTTTTCTGAACACTCATTTTCTACTGGTATCCCACTGTGGTGTACAGAAAGTAGCTACGGTCGTGTCCATCTTTAAAGCTAGTGAGCTACACTCACTTGGTAGTCACTGATCAGCCAAAACTGCTC
The DNA here is from genome assembly GCA_008508345.1 of Paragonimus westermani. NCBI lineage: Eukaryota > Metazoa > Platyhelminthes > Trematoda > Plagiorchiida > Troglotrematidae > Paragonimus > Paragonimus westermani. The sequence goes on from QNGE01000602.1 coordinate 78,715, forward strand.
ACATCACCTGCAAGATAAGAGTGTCGTGTTAAAGCACTAACTTGGAAAAGTTAACGAGGCGTTGTTCTTTTGGTTGCACCTGGCACACCAGCCTTCCCACATGTTCAAGCCTCAAAAAAATTACTCACCATCATGGATTGGTTGATGAAGAACAATAATCTCACTCCAGATGCTATCCTGTTTGACTTCGCTACAACATTAAACTATGCCGTACCTCGTCCTCCAGGGTATAAATTATATGTTCTTGGCATCCAAAGGGAACCTTCTTGCTCAGTTCCATTGGAATCTCTGGCTTCTGCTGTAGGCCTCGGGGATGAAAGTGCACGGTCGTCCAGTATTTCCATTGTCCGTTCACGATTTTCAGATTAGTATCGTGGGCAACGCTTTTTCTCCAATAAAACATTAGAAATTTGCAAGGTTAGCAGTTTTTAATCCACTGCAGGTCAAAACTGACGTGGCTAAGCGCTCATTAGACGACTAACCTATCCACAAAATGAAGAAAACTGGGCTAAAACGTCACTCAGAGAACGGAGCGATAGCAATGCCTTCGTGATTCACAGGACGCTAATCGGAGTAGAGCCCATGAAATTCATCTCACGGAAGACCCAAATATCCAAATGTCACCTGAATTTCTGCAAGAAATAGGTGTGGTTATATGGGAATAACAAAACTAACCTCCGCACTAAAGACGCGAAAACCTTTCACACGTTGTATAGTGTTCGTAATAGATCACTACTCGAGTGTATGCTGATGGACGTGTTTGGAGCGCAGCTAACAAACTGAAAATGTACCTAAGAAATATAGTGTGGGAGTCCTGAGTTAGAAATAATGTCTTGTGTCAACCAGAATTTCGTCCAGAAAACGTTACCAAACGGGAACCTGGCTACAGAAGTGCAGCGTCAGCGAGGAATATACCTTTCCAGTAAGATAGGCAGTACCGCTGTCTTTAGTCTACAGAGTGAAACATTTGATGCTTGAGATAAGTTCACAACTTTGTTACTTTGAGGTTAACGACCTCGTACAAATTAGTGGGCGGCATAGGATGATCACAAAGACGTGAGTGACAAATGAAGTGTTACAAGTTTGATGAAGTCCCCCGAACTGGCGGAGCAACACTTAGAAGCTTCTTGATTATTGGACGCAATTGCTTGCAAAACGCAGCACCTACTTTGTACTGATTACAGCATGAAAGTTGCGAATTTCGAGGTACGTTCATTCATGTTAATCTAAAATAGATCTTCGACGGGATATGCGGTATGTACAATGTCTGTAAACTTCGCCAATTCAAGGGTCTGGATGAACGCAAATATATATTTTATCAAAATGAACGTGTAGTGCATCATTTACTGGATCGAACATGCGTGGCTGGTAGTACCAATGAATATAGCACAGCATGTTTTAGAAAGTCATCACATACTTTAGTGTTGGTTGTACATTGTATGGCAAATTAGAGGGTGTAAATAGGGCAAAAATATAATCAACAGTGTCAGAGCTAAATGTTATTCATTGGGAGTAACGGTGTGTAAACTAGGTGAAAACTTCAAAGGCGTAGAAAGTGAACTGTATGAGAAAGTCGGCCAGAGAAATTAATATCAATATATGTACTGTTGCCTCAAGCATAAGCCCTCTATTAGGAGACTTCACAATAAAACTTCTCCGTATTAATTTTCACGGATATCTGAGACCAGCAACCCTATTTGGAGAATATATCAAATATCAAAAATATGTATATATTACATATATTATATATATTGTTAGATAAATTATAAGAACGTGTTCAATATCAATGCAGTGGTTAACTTCGAACACAAATAGAAACAAACAGAACAAAAACTGTTTTGTTCTTGATCGGCCGAATTTGTATTTAGCCGTTTTTTTGAAGGTGGTTCAGGTACATGTTGATGTTTACTTACAACCTGTTGAGGCTAGAGTAGAGGCTAGAGTTCATAGTACACAGGAGAGACGACAGTGTTAAGTTTTCATTCCCGTGTAATCATATTTTAAACGTGATCCATTCTTTTCATAATATTTCGGCAGACACGTTCCACACAAAGCGCATATAAAATAACCTGTAATCTTTAACTATGCTGTCGTGATGTGGTTCAGTTAGATAGGTTCAAACAAATGTGCATGGGCAGTTTTTCGCCTTGTCGAACTACTTATAAGCTCTGTGGTCACAGAAGTCCACGCCAAGTAGTGAAAATTAACTGTTCAATCCTCAATGTGTTTACATGTTTGTATAGATATGACCAAGCGTTACTCGACTGCTCTGTACAAGCTCCTCAATGGTTAAAATGGTTTGGCCTATTTCGGTTAATTATAGTTGAATAGAATTCTTACAAAATTACAGAATTATATTTGGAAAGAAGGAACCTGAAAATGCATGAATGTCTTCTGTACTGTGCAAATTCACAAAGTTTACGAGTTGCCCAAATCCACGCTCAACGATTAGTAAATTGATCAACGTTCCTTTAAAAAAATAAACACGTACGTTTTTAGCGCCAACTGTTTGGTTTCCAGTGGATAAAAACCAACTTGAAAACAAGACCCAATTCTGCATTCTGGGTGGTCGTGGCTCGAAAAACTACCGTACTTTTATTTAACTGTAAAAACTCCAGCACTACTGATATAAGGTCAAGTAGATTCACTACAAAAATAACTAGGCAAGCGCGAATGACGTGAAATTACATCGGATTTCTTCTTTCAAAAGAAGAATGCTTTGGTTGTCCCTAAATGTACGCAACATCAGTCAGAATATAACACAATTTTACAGTCAGTCTGCACTAGCTGTTGCAATATGTAAGCATATTTCGCAATCGAAAGAGATCAAGCATCAAACTGTACCAATAAATTAGTTCTTGCACCAAAAGTGACAAAAAATTCACGTGTGAACTGTCATATTAACGAGGAACGTATAAGTTCTAGTGATATCGTCAAGTTTTAATGCAGTCTATCACAAATGATCTTGATAACGCTGTTATCTTAGCATCGGTGTTATGGACAATTTTGTTAATTCACAGTGCAACAGAATTTAGCAGCCATCATGTGCACAACTTCAGATAAGTTTGAACTTCATCCTGCCTTATTAATGCACAACTGATTCAATCAAGTCGCTGGATCTGAGCATTCTGGTTAATTGCATAGATTGGTAGCCTGAAAGCATGTTAATACGAATGAATTACAAGTTGTTGCCAGTAGTACTCAGGTTAGCTTGAGTAACTCAATGCATGCCTTACCTCTGGCTGTAAAAATACTTCATGAGAGCAGAAAGGAGACATATATTGCGATATGTTAACATTTCATTTACTCTAGTCAGTCGCAAACGTAAAACATGCCAGTTATATACATCAAATATTTAACGACACACAGGGACTAGACACACATACAAGCACACCACTTATTATGTAATCATGACCACGGCAACCCGACCGGTTGTTTCAACCACTTCTGTGCACATAACGTCGGCTGGTAAGTTCGAATGAGAATCGCTTCGCAGAAGGCTAGTAACTTCGGATTTCGGTTGCGCAACAGTATCTTGAATGGGTTTACTGGGTCAACTTGATGACCTGTTGTCATGAGGTGTTTAGCAATCGATGACGTTGAATTTCGAGTAGTCAGTGCACAGAGTTGGGACTGGTGCGTCATCTGATGTTCCAACCACTTCGGGGTGTGTTCAGCGACTCGCTGTGCTAGTTGTCGGTCTGTTCTGCCTATGTAAACGTCACTGTAACTGAAAGTGAACTGGTACACAACGTGGGGGACAGAACAGTTTGACGAACTACTTTTGCGTTTTCGGAGAACTGGTCCACTAGTGGTATGAAATAAGCGCAACTGCGCAGCCGCATACGTTCGAGCTAGGGCTGATTTTAATTTGTGCTTTATGTCATTGGATAGATGATCACCCTTGAATGGCAAGAATAGGCAAACATCCTTCTTTTGAACCGTCAGTACAGGCTCAGAGCTCTTCTTCACCGTATTGTGTGCATCAATGAATTTGTCGGGGTATCCATTTGTTAGTAAAGTTCGCCTCAACAACTCCTGTTCTGTCTTCAGAGTGTCCGGAGTACAAATACGTTTGGCTCTCTGGAAAAAAACTAGAGAATTGGTCGTACAGGTAGTTCCGTCCAAAGAAATTTATTAAAAAATCTAGCCACCAAGGCTTTTGGGTCTGGCGACAGACTGACTGCCTTATACAGGTTTTAGGAAAGGAACTGTGTTGTCAGTATACGGCCATTTCTTCATTTCCCCTCGTTTCACTTACCTGTTTAGGATTACGGAAGAAAAATATCTCAATGAGCCAGACTCGGTCTGCTTACTTAGTTACCCTGGAAGGATGGTGATTACGTTGCTACCAAAACCTGGATCACCCCTTGACAATCAGAGCGAAAAAACCATGTGGTCCGATGATGCAGGAGAGTAAGAACTGAAAAAAATCCGACAATTGTTGAGGAATTTTTACTTTGTCAGTTCAAACAAGATGGTTAAATTTCTTCATGAAATAATGCTTACGGTTTAGAAAAAAATGGCGGCTATAAAATACTGATTTATGTAGGACACTATAGCACATTAAATCAACCATTGAATTCATCGGTCGTCTGCTTTTAGTTAGCCCAATGCAGTTTGAATCGTTCATCCACATGGGCTAGGGATTCTCATAATAGAGGCGTTTCTATGACTGCTTCATGCACCACACGTTCTGGCAGAGTTTTCTGTATTTTTATGACAGGCTGTTGAATTTTTACGATCACATTCACGTTGCCACTGGAATTATGACGAACAGGTCACCGTAACAGACACTGTTGTTGAAAAATGTCCAGTGGAATTTTCATTATCATGAGTATATATGTAACATACAGTCCACTATTTGCTGCTTGAAAACAAATATGTCAAAGTGATGGCGGTTTTTAGACGGTTCGACATCCGAAAAATTGTCTGACCAACGGAATTCTGACTGCAAAACTATAAACTTAATCTCGATTTCGCGTGCGCAAACTGAACGTTAAGCTGTTCACTTCCGAATAGCCACATCTGACTGCAAATGATTTGACGAACAGTCTTGTTTTGGTAAATCACCGTTAGACGATTATGTAACGCCGTTTTACAATGGCTTTTCAACGAGCAAGGTGGCAATTAATCTTTCACATAATTACATCAGTTGTTATCGTGTGCGTCTAAAATTTGCTGTTCAATTTCATATCGTTTTTAAGTGAACAACATGGACTGAACAAAAGTATTTCGAATGTTTAGTTGTGGACTGCATAACCGAAGTTCAATCGTCTCGTGCGTGGCCGGAGGATGAAATTACGCTGTTTGAGTGGTGATAAAGCCAGCGGACAATACGTTGGCAGACCAGATCCAGTGGAAGCTGGAAGTGTTTAACTTAGAATGGAAATGAAATTCATTTTGCATTTGGTCAGCAGTTCGCGTTGGCATTGATTTATCAACGGATTATGTTGCTTATTTGTGCGACAGACGTACACTATCCCAAACTGCCTGTAAGAGAGAAAGCTGTAAGGAAGACTAAACATTTCATCAATGTACCGCTTAAGCACAAATGAAACCACTGAACTGAATCCGAATGCGATTCGCAGCGACATTGCTACATGATGGCTTTTCTCAAACTAGTATCCTATAACATGGTTTGTCTCTTTTCGGACTCACTAGGTAGATGCAATGTTCAGGAGGATCAGAACTGTTGCTCACTTTGTTATGAGCCACGGCTCATCGCGTAGCCAAATGTCCTATAGGAATTGTTTGTAACTGATATGCAGAGTGCTCACATCCCGCTAGTACGTACGAACACCGCTCATGTTCAGAGTAGAAAATGTTTTGGTACATAGGAGGATACGTCAGTCGTTCATGACTTAGCTGACTTGGAAACAAAGACAACAAGGTAACCCTACTGGATCCCGCTTATAACTTAAGTTGAGACGGCAGTGACTTAAGTTATCATGGTTGTCAGTGGACAAAACTGAAAAATCAGCTAATACGAGATGTAACTCGGCATTTCTACATACTTAAACGATATGGGGCGCAATACTATCGCATACTGATAAGCAATATAACGTCAGAGTACAATAGTATGGAATTGTGAATTCACAGATCCCTTTTTGCGATCGAACCCGTACTTCTAAACTATACTTCCGAATGACGTTCACTTTCAAACCATAAAGTTGGCAGGTTGTATTTTATCTTCCTTAACGAAGAACAGAAACTCGATTTGACCTCTTTTCTTTATAATTGAATGACCTCGTATATGTTAACTACTAAGTCAGTTCCCTTCTAAACATGTGTGGGTTAGTACACATCGTTGCACACTAGTATAACAGGAAAGTTGTAAAATACGGTTCCTGAGTGGTTTCACTTTAAAGTGCCTCCAGTTCACGCCTGATCAGTATCCCGTGGCTCACCGCAATCAAACCCAGAAAAACGGTTGTATTTTCTTTAATTATAAACTTTAGACATTGTTCAATTATCTATTCACTGTATGTGTTCGGGCTCACTGATCATTTGTTCTACTGTTAGATGGATTCAATTTTAGCTACTCTGCTAATGGGTTACCCTACTTCTATTAATTACCGTTTTGGCTAAGTGACGTGTAGTAATCAGTTGTTCTGATAAGCTTGCCAACAATCACTAAAGCATGCTCAACAACAAGATTTAGTGACATTGTTTTGTGGCCCTTCAATGTGAAATTGTGTTGACAACACAACTGCACAAACCACTTAGATACAGTATTTCGTATTCACTTTCATTGAACGTCTTACAGTTTCACAGTGAAGCATACACAACTAAAAAACTCGAAATATCTCATTTGGAGTAGTTTGGCGACACAGGTCACCTGGCACTTGATTAAGTGGAAGTAGTTTTGGTCAGATCAATCAGAGTTACACAAGCATGTACAGCTGTTAGCTGATTCGGTTTCTCTCAGAAAACATTGTCGCCTTTGTGAAGCCCGTCATCGAACATACTTTTCATACACGTCTAAGTTACTTTTGATCAATGAACAAACAAAGTGTACTGAACAGTGCATTCAAACGTGAGGATGCAGACAGGTTTCGTACTCAGGAAATCGATAACTTGCATCGTATGATCTAGACTGCAGCAAGCTTGTAAACTGAGTCCAAATAAAAATTTGATAGCTTCTTATATAAGAAAAGTGTCCATCCAAAAATGTCCGTCTGCTTAGGTGGTTATTTTATGCCATATTCCTCATTTTCTGTTGACTTCATGTAAGTCTCACGCTCGATCTGAAGGTGTCATACCTATTCCTACAACTAGTGTCAGTTTCGGAATTTTTCGAGTCTAGGGATTGCTTACCTTTCCAGGTCTGAAGTTCTTTTTGCCCCACCCCCTAACTCATCCACGTTTGACTGAGTGCATGTATACCGCTGCAATGGCAATAACGCTCGCAACTGAGTGTTTTTATGCTGTCTACCAAAACAAGTGAATTTTTTCCAGACCCCCGGATCACTTGCTTACCGAGCGTTTAACTATGCAACTTTTCATATCTCTTTGTTGCGTTTGAACATTCTTCAATCGTTTACTTCCAAAAATTATTTCAAATCAAGTAATTCTGCTTGGTGTAATTTTTCAAAGTAACAATACACATTTTCAAACAGATCCAAAGTAGGTCGACATACCAGTCCGCATATGCGATTGTCGTCAAGTTATTTTTATGGTTAATGTGGGTTCTTATCAATCTGTAAATGTACGTACGGTGGTGTGTTGCGTTTGTTTGTCACTTGGGGATATGATTACGTAAGCACCGCATATTTATATCTCGACACGTGTGGAACAGTGCACGGACATGAGTTAACTTGGTATCTACGTCTGCATATATTTTTTTGTCTAACCATTTCACACGTCCTTCCATCCTGTGGCTTCATTTTGTGGATTGTGGTTGTCACTGATAAACACAAAGTGCATGTGGTTATGTGTCTTTGTGTGTGTTTGTGAGACCTCACAGATCCCGTGGTCTCTGCACAAACCGCATTCACCCGAGTAGGGCGCATTTCATTTCAAAAGGCTATCATGTACGTATGCTTGCAGGAAACGTTGTCAAGAAACGTACAGCAGTTTTTCAGATTATTTGAAATGAGGCATATTACCACCAGTTGATGTTGTGTACCTCAAGCTGAGTCACTAAAGCTAACACACTGTGACATTTTATACATTTGAGTGTGCAGTATACTAATCTCAGTGACACAGAAGCAAGTGCTTTCATTTACATATTTCGTGCGCACGATTGTGGAGAACGGCCAGTTTGCTGGACGCAGGCAAAAGACGAGAAGTTTTGATAGTCACTACCACCAATAGAATCAATTACGTCCAAGTCAATAGCTACAACAATGAACAGCTTTTTCACACAGGTTGCTAAAATGTCGTAAGAACATGTCACATTCGCTGGAGGTTTTCTTACTGAAATGATTGATGTTTCTAGGGATAAGCTATCTTCAAAATGTTGAGAAACTGGATTCCCATTTTTTCTGTGTAATATCAAATTTCATTTCTTCATACTAGTTGGCATATGAGCCACTCAATTTTAGTGGACGTGAACGTGAACAAACCTGTCTAATAATATAACTGAAAAACACGATCTGACGATCAAGTCAGTTATCAGTAATCCATCATCATTGGTGGTGAACAAATCATTTACTTGCGTATTAAGGACAGTGTGCTTGTTAACGTGAAAACGCAGTACTGAACAAGCTGTGGTTAGGTTGCTCCTTTCTCAAACACATTAAAAAAAGTGGTATTCATCCGACCGGTTTTCACAACGTAAATCTGTCTAGATTGTTCTTGAACGTTGAACAGATAAATTGTTTTGCCGCGCACTGTCACAGTCCAAAAAGGAGTGCTTCCCACGTTGTTAATTTGACCGAATAATCGATAGGAAAATCGATTAATCAGTCAGAAAATCGCACTAATTAGCTACGTATTTTGCATAATCTCACTCAATGGGTTGAACGCGGCTAGTGAATTTTGAAGCTAATTATATGTAGCTCTGAACATTGAAGCTAAGAAAATTCAGTCAAAATATCCGCTTTATTTAAATTGGTCAAAATATACACGGAAACTTACAATGGTTGGAATGTTTGTGTATCAGTAAACTAACAGATAGCCCCCTACTAAATGACACTGAAGTCAAACTAGCTCGTATCCTAAGCTCACTTTCAATCTGTAGTCACAACTACGCCAAAAGCAAATCCATTTTGGAAGATCAACATGCAATCATCTCTTATCCGATGAAGCTTATATACCGTATAATTGAACCATGAGCTGTTTCGCAAATCACGTCACATCAAACTGTCTCATTCGTTAGCAAGAGTAGGTTGCGCACCATTACGATCCATGGAAGTGATGAGTAGCAGTAGGTTTTGTTTTCCTTATGAACTGAACGTCATTCACTACTGACGAACTCCAAAAAGGCTGAAATTCGCGTCGTGCTTCCTTTCGAAATGGGCTCACTGGAATGACCGTGGGGATCCATGTGATTGGTGACGTTTTCAATAGTTGTTCATATGTAAACTATCTGACCTGAATGATCACCTCGGTTGATTCTGAACCGACGCTCAAGTGGATTTGTGTTTCCACTAAAAATGTGAAGGCTTCTTGTTACAGACCTTAAATTCTGTCAACTTTTTGTGGATCTTCGAAAGATAGAAATGGAATGTGGACCATCGATTTGAGGTGGTTGTAGGTAACGTGGGGTGTACAGTGTTTAATTTCGTGCGAATCCTAAAACTTGCTCACCTTGAATTCCGAACAACTACAGCGTAGTTAGTCAGACATGAGTGCGCACGCACATCCACACACAACCTAACACCAATTGTAAGCGAGTATGACGTTCGCCTACGTGGCTTGCAACAGCCCATCGATCGCGCTTATCTCAGAACACATCTTTTGACGGTTATTACCCGGTTCGCATGTTTTGGTCGTTTCGTTTGTGATGATAGAAATGCGCAAGTTTGATGTACCTCACATCACTAGTTGACTTGAAACACATACCGCTTAGGACACGTTCGCTGAATCAGACCGACGGGGTTTGCGGAATTTTACAGGTATGCTTTCGGTTTCCCATAGAACACAATATGGGTACGGGACAGTAGGTGAGGAGTTTAAGTTATTCCTATCAGGCAGTATTCACAAATGATTGCAAACGTTTTTAGGTTGATGGATATTTTTGACTGACACATATGAAACAGGAACACTGAATTTGGGTCCTGTTTACAGCGTTTTTCTCATCATACGCCATCAAAGAATGTATGTGGCAAGCATGTTAACAAACGCTCACACTATCTGAGGTTGCAGTTCGATTTAAGGCAAAGTCAGATCTTTGCATTCGTAGCCAAACATGAAGACATTGATCACTCGACACTGAGAAAATTGAATGAACAATTATCTGTCACAATCCGAAATACTGTGATGCGAGTGGTAATTTGTCGCTCTCGTTGTTTTACTTGCCTTACCTTAGAAAGGATTGTGAATTCATTGAGAATAAACGGTGTTACAAAATGAGTTGTTATGATTGAAAAGACCAATTTAAGAAACATGCCGTATCAGGAAATGCTGAAGCAATTTACATAAACAGATGTGCACAGAACTATCCACATATTTCATACGGTAATTTTTTAGCCATTGAGTTCAACCATTGGTTCAACCGTCGAATACATAAGTAAGGGAAACAGTGTACGTAGGAGCTGTGAAAAACCGCTGTCAAATTGAAGACTGTGAAATAGTGTATCTTGTATTGTTTATGCTGCGAGACGTCCTTATACTTTATAAATTCGAAAGGTCCCGCTCGTTATGTAATCGGTGTTTCCTTCAATAAATTTCTGTCCCTCTCACTAGAGCAGGACAAACGGACGAATGCTGATGCTCTGGTGTACTGCATTTACCTCTTGAGAAGATCTATGAGAGTAATTGGATCTCAAAATGTAAAGAAGCATTTTTAGTAACATGTCTGTGTTTAGTGATCGTTGCAATTCTTTCAACAAACTGTAGAGTCCGAAATACCCAGTTTACTATTGAAGGCAGAAAGCAGATGTGATGACTGACACACTTCACACGCATCCACCAGTTGTGAACACGTGATTAATCAGTGACGAAATAGAATCGATTCATATCAGATGGTGGCTTGTCTATTCCTCTGGCTGTGATTAACCCGACCTTTTTCAATGTACTTGGTTTACAGTCGGGCTTATGTGTTGTGTTGATCTGGAAGTCTTTCTATGATGACTTCGCTTTTTGCACCCTTCGTTGTCAAAGATAAGCCGATGGGAAGAAACCAGCCGAGAACCTGTCATGCTCATGAAGCTGTTTATCGCAGACACGACTGCATAAAGGTCATTAGGTAGCAAACGTACACAAGAACTGCACGGATGATCGCACCTGTGAAGCAGTTTGGTAAACATTCATTCAAACATAATGCACTTTAATGATCCAGTCGATGAACGTGACTGTTTTTACTGGCTTGAAGGGGTATAGCTCATGATATATCCAGTGTGTGCAGGGATAACCGGTATGCAGACGTTCGTCATTTTCAGTGTTTCTTGGCGAGGTTTGACACCGAAGCAGAATGAATTAGGTTTCTGAGTCGTTTTTTTCGGGTACTGAGCCCGACAGATGATCCTACATTACACTGTCTCGGGGATACCTTGCTTTATTTCTTCCAGCATATGTGCAGCTATCGCAACACATGTTTGTGGAGACAGGGACGTGTTATGTGGGCTAGGAATATATGTGCGGTGTTGGATTGATGTGAAACCAAAAGTCTACAAAATCACATCACGTTAACTGAGATGAAAAATAGCCGTTACATCATTCACATAGCACCTCTCAAATAGCAAATGCTTGCAGATGAAGTAAACTGCTGGAAGCACGCGCTAATTGCGCATTCTACTGAATGGGCTGTGCAAAAGAGGATAGTTGTGAACGCGGTGTCCGTTTCTCAGCAGTTGACCACATCCAATCTTTGGTGTTACACTAGTCTCAAAAACATGTCCGCACACGAGAGATTTACTCAAGTTAATTGCACCAATTTTATCAGTATCATGCAGATGACGCAACAGACACATCTTATAATCACATATCCACTGTAATGTGTTTGACATTGGTCATTGGTTGATAGTTCCTTCTGAGCGACTTCAATTTGTAGTTTGCATGCGATTACGCTGTTTGATTAGGTATCCCTGAGCTTCGCGATATAGGGTAGTCGACATAAACGATGACACTCACTTTTATCCGTGTGCTGCTCACGAATAGGTCGACAAAAATACCCCATTGCACCAAAATGCGCAGCGAACTACTTGGACTCACCCATTTTATTAGATGTTCCGGATACACTGCGCATTTCGTTGAAGTGTTATCAAAGTGATGTCCGAGAGTGATGGTAACACACAGTAAACAACAAGTAACATACTCACGTTTACAAGCAAAGTCTGGATATTCAGTGAATAGTGGGATCAAATTCTGGGGAAAAGGCACAACTGCCATCTATCCAACTACCAATACCCAGGAGGTAGCAGCAATCGGGGCAATCGAGATCTAATGTCAAAAACGTTCGGACTGGTTTGAGCAAAAATGTGGTTATCTTGAGGCTGGAGGGAGAAATATTTGCAATTTCACGTCTGAATATTAGTGTAATCAACTCTTTCGAATTGACGTCTGCCAGTTACATCTTTGAAATGACGGTTAGCTGTTTATGGGTATGCTGTTTGAAACGTGACCTTGAAAGAGGAACAAGCATTACGTGGCCACAGAACACCCTAGGGGAATGGCGAATGAAGTTCACACCAGTGAGATATCAAAATCCAAAGCGGCCACGGAGCTTTGGATCAGGGCCTTCCGGATCTTCATATAAACTCTCAAAGGATGTTATCAAACTGGCCTGAACATAACGCAGCTTCCCATCCGTGTTTCCTTCTGCTGCTGTTACGCGGACTCTTTAGGTGCACTTGTCCATTTGCTCAATCAAAACACTCACTGTGACAAACGGTCTGTGTCAGTTACTTAGCGTTACCCAGAATATACGACGTAGTTCCTAGTGATATTGCCGTTTGAAGTTGGAAAGAAACCAGCGACGAAGACGCTGGCGAGTGTTTTAACCTCAAGGAGATCAAGCCAGTTCCCTTTGTGTCATGAGAATAAACGCGTGGCAAACCTGGAGATACCAGTAGATGAACTAAAACTTTCTTTTATCGCTGCACATACAATATTCATCTAGGGTTTTCTGATAAGTTATGTCGTCAAAAGTATGGGGTATCAATGGAGTTACCACCAGACCCTTTATTGGCCGACTTTTTCACAGCAAAACCTGAAAGCAGTTCATTATCAGATCACATAGAGTCACTAGCTCTTTAAAAACGTTGTGTGCGTGATAGATGGGCCGAAACGCTTCAGTGAATCGTTAATACACTTCAGCTGTGCCTACAAAAATCTTCGCTCTACTCTGGAACCCGAACCATCAGTATGTGTAGCGTTTTCAAGCGCATTCATGCCACATCATTAAGGTGGCTTAGTACAATATAAAGCATGTCGTAAAGGAACTTGAGTAAAAAGTACACCAGATTTATTGGCTTCTTATTCTGAAGACAAAAAAGAACCTGTTCGTGTTATCACTAAACAGAGCAGTGATGATAATATAACAGGAGAACAGTGTGTATTTAACACACACCTTGGAAGTGGTCATCCAGTGCAGTTTGTTCGTAAGCGTACAATAAATAGCATAAGGGTAAATATATCACAAACTATGAATGAATAACCTGCCAGTATTTTATTATCACTCAAAGGCTACGAAATTGATTAAAATATAACCAGGTTACCTAACGTGGCACTTAACGAGACCTATTTCGTAGCTCATTTACGTTTTTTAAGTATTGCCAGAACACTTTAGAATCTTTAGTTGAGAGATATATTACCAGTACGTGCTATCTCTTCTGGGTTAACCCTTTCGCTCGTTCCTGTGGAACAAGCTGCATAGGACTACAACAAGGCAGTTACCTGAACGTATCCCAGTGTGGTTAGCTGGAGGACCGACGAAGGTTTGCTCATCAGCGGTCGCTGTGCACTTGGCCGAATTAGACGGTCTGATCAACCAAGCCGATCCGGTCAAGCCGATCTATGAAAGAACGAAGGCCGTTTACTAGCCATCACAGAAGCCGTTAGAGTCCGCTCACACCCACCCTCGTTATGCCCACAGGAACGTCTGGTCAAAACATTGCATCTTCCCTGACCACGTACCGGTAGCCCAGGTCGATCTGTTGCTTTTTTAGAAAACGTATACGACGCAAGTTATTGGTGTTACATAACTGAACCTTACAGGTGCCACTAACGTCACATAAGTCCCACGTAAGTATTACACCACTGATGTACTATTCCCGGTGAACCCATATAAATCCATCGTATTCAGCCTGATGATGAAGCACTGAAAACAACCATGTTTGCTATGAGAATCCTCTCACGACCAGACCGGGCGTATTCATGACACTTGAACAAACCATACGTTTCAGTCGTATGAACTAAGTGCCTTCTTTGTTTCACAAACTTACCGACTTATTTTTCAGAAACGTAAATCATGGCTGCGTGCTACTTGTGCTTTTCTGAAACTTTCTTGTTGCACTTCAAGCTAAATGTTTCCACTTGTTACTCAGTTCAACCTTGAGTCGTTGTTTCCCGTTCTAACCTTACACAGAATGCATTAATGGAGTCACAGTGAAATTAGCCGTACTTCGTGGTTTCACTCTTTCTCTTTCTAGATCAGATCTCGCCCTTGGGATCTCATGATTCTGAGAGTTAAAGGTTTCACTAAAATTCCTCCTTAACCTCTGTCTAATTCACGATATTCAGCCGGACCACACATCCTTACTCTGATGCTTCCCGATTTACACTGAATACTTGGTGTAGTAGTAGTTCACCCTGAATCACTTGCTGAGACATTTGTGCACAAAGTTCATTTGGTTGATGGACTGTAACAATCTAGTCTTGGAACAAACGTTACCAATCGACCAAATGAAAAACTGGACTGGATACTTTTTCTGTGGGGAACACCTTGTATGTTTATGTTTACCGTTAACTTGATACAGTCGTACCGTCACTGCCAAGGGTGCATAATATAGCACCGTCCACTTAGTCTAAACGATTAGGTTCTTATATGAAAAAGTCCACAAGAACTCAACAATTGAGCATAAGGTTGCATTGGTAAACAACCCCACTAGCAACCAACGGTCTATTAGGAAAACAGCCTTACTAGGACAGGTGGTGGTCAGTGCTCATTGGCTTTATCAATGGTAGAGCAGTGTTACTGCGCGATTACATCGTTTTTATGTGAGTACCTGCCCGAAATAGCCTTGACTGAAGTGAATGTAATTGAGTGCTCTAGAACCGTGATTTCGACCTATTTGAGAGCATCCATCCTTAACCTTCATAACAATAACTTCCAATCCGGTTATTTCAAAAATTTCAATTACGTATAAAAACTCACCTGGTATATAGTAAAGTGAGCCATTTTCAAAACTCGAGAGCGGAAAGGTGGCCGGTAACAATCACGCGTTTTTTCTAGTGACAGTTGTACAGTTAAACCAATAACAGTGGCATACGTGAAACAATATACAAATATGCCGGTTCTAATCATACAAAGTTAACAGGAGGTATGCGAGTTGAATAAGACTTGAAACATATTTAACACTTTTCCAGTGATGGTTAGGTCTCTGTGCACCAGTAGTCAATGTCAGTTTCCTGCCAGCCAGATAAAGATGCACCTTCCCACTCGTCGTCATCAAGTAACCAGTTCTAACTTGATGGACAACAAACCAACGTGATTCAAATGCATAGACTGGATGATGGACAGGAAACGTTATTCAGCCCAGTGCCCACATAAAGAATTGGCCATGTCAGCTTTTGGTCACTCATAATCTCAGGCAAGTCAGGAATCCACCGGATGCTATTCGGTTACGTCACTTATTACAGTAATTAACCAGCGTGAAACTGACTCGAGAATAAATCTTATATCAAAGACTCGTATTGCTCCCATTCATTCAGCTAGCCAAACAACTGTTCGTCAGCCTACTCGAAAGTACATTTCACACCAGCAGAAACTGTCATACTTTTCTTTCAGATTAAAGAAGCCTCACGCTTAGACAACAACACATGCAGCCAGGACAGTTATCAACCCAAGTAATCTACTAACTGTGATTAAATGTGGGTGATACTCAGTTCGAAATACTACCACTTAATTTGTAGACTTCAGAGCTATTTGGTAAACACTGAATACTCAAGACTAGCAGAGAACGACTTTGTTCATTAAATTAACATACTATTGCCAAGGATATACATATTAACACCTAACCATGGCATGTGGGTTCAGGACTAAATTGTTGACAAACGATTTTATTTTCTTCGTTCCCTCTCTCAAATTCCACCCGTTTTACTAATTGCATTTACTTTCGGAGAACATTTATGAAGTTTGTCAAGTGTGTTCTCTGATACTGTTGCAAACCGTACTCAATCGACCGTTACTTAGTTGGCAATATGTAGCGACGGGTGTCTCACCTGTAGGCAAGCAACCACCTGGTCCACGCCTGACGTTTCTACGCAGCAAGTAGAGGGATTATCAACAACGCTACTGCCCGTGGCCAGTGAGTAGACGTGGAAGTGCATGGAGGCTAACAGAATCTTTTGACTTTTGAAGCAATAAAGCCGTCGCGGAGGGCACAGTTTTCTGAATATAACAGTTTTACGTTACTCGATTCTATGAACACAATGAATTAAGCGTCGGGGCAAAATACTGTTTTCTGAATCATCCGAGCGGTGAACATTTTGAGCTGCTGCAAATCACCACTCTTTTGCCAATTATTGTTCGTAATAAATGATGAAAGTTTCAAAGTCTCATTTGTAAGTCTCAGGAGTAAATCCTTCATTTTAGCTTCGTGTCCATCGCAAAGGTTTGTTCGAAGAGTCTGGATCAATGCAGTGTTGAGATCGAACAACATAGCTCACGAGTACGATGGACGCAGCTCTTATGGGGTGTGTGTTAAGTACATCGATAAGCGCAAGAAAGTTTGTTGAAATCCAGTCTTTCCGAACAAAGTAATCAAAACTTTATGAAGAAGGACGATCACACTTTATCATCAAGATATTGTTAACTGTGACGGCTAAGTTGAAGCAGTAACAAGGGCGATTTTGGAACGTTTGGAAAATAGATTACTCCAGGCGGTACGCAAGCGTAGCGGTCTAAAATCTGGCGGTCACACTACGTAGTTCTTAACTGCCTGGAAGTCTTTCTTCAGCAAAGGCAATTGCTCCGGTCGCCCGGTTAAGTGAACAGACAGACGGTCGATTTGGAGGTGTGTGTCAACCACGGTCACGCAGGTTTGCAGGTTTGAGACACACAAGAGTCTGTCTAATCAGTTAACCTAAAAAAAATGTCCCTTTCGCCCCACAGTATCAGAACGGAGACTAGGAAAGCCGTCTAGAGGTGTTCATTAGATTGTTAGTAGTCTTCAGAATAACAGTTTCAATTATACGCAAAATTGGAAGTATGGAAGGTTTTCGGACGGTAACTAACCAGTCGTACGCCGTCTTATCATTCGATTAAAACTGGAAACATAACGAAAGTTTGTTTTGTGGCTAATGGAGCTGGATTATCCCACTACAAATAGTGAACGTCCAATATTTCAAGCGGCTCCTATTTTACATCCAGCGGGCAGCACTTCAACCAAAAAATGTTTCAAGATATCAGTATGTCAGAGGAGGAAGTATGACGCATAAATCGATTCTAATGTATTCGGTAGGGTGCAAATAAGAGTCCACAGGCTAGTTATGTTGTTAGTCGGGCCGGAGTGCTTGATGTGTATCGACTGATCCTGGACTTATTGAAACGACACGCATCAGCAAATAGATCAGCTGATATAGTCTTGAGCGGTTTTGAACAGCAACGTCTGTTGTGAAATTATCGTCTTATCCTTTTTTTCGGTTGGATTCGATTTGCTGCGAGGCACGTTGTTTTACTTGAACCACACCGTCAAAGTTTCCTTCTCTCGTAGATGAGGAAGTTGTGATAGTCTTATCGAGTCCTAGTCCTTCTGGCTGAAGTGACGTCTATTGTCCTAGATCATATGTGCTGGTCATGGCTTGAGGATGATGCAAGGATGCAGTTGAACCATGGGAACGGTGTTAATCTGTTTAGGCTAACTGAAATCGTGTTTTCCTTAGCTCAGCTGTCATTTATACACCACATCACCAGCAATCTTTCTAAGTCCACCTGTGGCCCGCAGAATGGCGTCAGTTTAAAAGTATCGTGCAGATCGTACGAGGTTGAATTTATATTCAGGCCTATAAACGGCGATCGCGATGTGGACGCTCGTCTGTTGCTCTGGCGGCACACGTTAAGTAATCCTGTTATATCACTCCCACTCAACCGTCAGGTCGTAAATTCACTAACAGATGTCATCGGGGCAAAAGCATCCCCATGAAATCCGTGTTCTTGGCTATCCGATTGGTATAATCATATATTAACGACCCGGTCACCTATACTAGTTTTGTCAGTGGTGATTGTGGTCTGCTTCAACCTGGCTGTTTCATCCATGAATTTCGTCAATGCTTGTTTCCATATGATGTTTTTGAGCTGTTTATTAAGGACTTGGTCAAGATCGATCACAAACCATGCGTAAGCTCCATAGGTGTTCAAAGAAAGTGTGGGTAGCTAGCCAACTTCGGACACTACTCTTTTCTTAGCTGACAACTCTTGCTGTACCAACTCAGTCTAGTCGTTTGAATTGCAAATTGTAACATGGCCAAATCTGCCTACCTCTAATAACTCAAAGCAGCTTTGTCAAACCTATTCCCATTCGGTGTTCACCATCAAAAAGGGGCTACCATGTTGCGGCCAAATCGCTGTCAACGATGAAACACCATCGACTGCAAGACCGTTACTTGTCATGTATAACCAGCTTCAGTCCTTCGCCTCACCGCCCAATCAGTTCTATCAGAGTATCCAGGAGTTTACCTAGGTGCTCCGGGACTGCCTTAGTCTCTGGCAGTACACATAGACCACGGTGCACGTTTGCATTTGCAATCAGTCAGTTTTAGCACATATGCAATCCGTGCCTTAAGCTGCTTGACGGCTCCTTTTTTGAAATCGTGAAGTGCTGGGTTGGCTGGGATTCCTTATCTGTATATCGTCTCATATAAACCAACTGAGGAGCATTCGTTCCTCTCAGTTCTGCGCCGGGTTCCAATCAAGCATTAATGGAAACGGACAGCTACCCAATCTAACCACTCGTGAACCTAATAACCCTACTGACTGGCGAAATTCGTTTAATCAAACTGAATTGACTTAGCCGGGACAATGTCAGAATCCCATTAATCGATCACACAACAGGGAATCAGGGTCCACAAAGGTAACTCGCATTTTACTTGGTGTCGAAGTTCATCCACTTCTCTGTTATTGTGTAGTAAACCCAACGCTTACTGACCTATCAACTGTTATTACGTACCCATCCCATGTATTTATCGTGAGCCTGTTGCTTGAACGACGCTATGACCATACCACTGTGGTGTCGTGCTGGTAAACGTTGAATTAACAATGTAATGTTGACGCTATTTATGATTTTGGGGATGGTCACCGGCACCATGATTTCATACGGGCACCAACATTTCTTTCTATTTAGGGGTGTTTCTATTCTTCGATTTAGCCCACCGCTCATCAGCCACTGTAATGTTGTCTTGCTAACACGACGTAATACTTGTACCTCATAGGTCTAAAAAGCCGTAAATCAGCTCACATGTTTTAACGAGTATACAAGACACGAGCATTAGCACGAACATACAAACAGAAACATAAGGCGCAAGCGAGAGTGTGAACCCGCATACACGTTGATCGTCCTGATTATTGTATCACATGACTGGTCATTTAAGTTGCTAGGAGATGGCGCGCACACACACATATGCAGCGTAACAAGCAGTTGCTTATTGCTAGATCATATACATACATCAACCCAGACAGGCACCACGCATGATGCATCTGACGACATAACGGTACTCACGCAATACCCCCTATCTAATGTGAATGTGGTCTTCGTAGCACCAACCAGACGAATGTAACATCGCTTTTTCCAGACCGACGACGACCTACAGCTCCGGGTTATTGCTCACAGGTGATGTATGACGTTTGGAGTCACGGACAGCGTGTAAAATTCAACCTAGATAATGAGTACGTTTGTCTTTCGACAGTCCCTGGAAGTACCAGTAAAGACCATCCTCCAGTCATCGCGCACACTTTTGTAGGTGGCAGAAAAATATGATCCGTTCCAAATGTTAGCCATAGCCATTATATCTGATACTGTCCTCTGTTGTTGGGTCAGTAAACAGCGCTCTAACTGACCTTACCTACCGACCACTGCGATTTGCGAATTTCTTGTACACATTTCCATTCCACCGGAAAGGTCGGCTAAGTTGCTCGTTTACCCTGTTCATCACCATAGCCAAAGCTGCGAAGGATGACACTGATGTTGTCTGTTATTGGGAGGGATATGCATCGCCAGCCTTCATATGCCTTCCGAGAAGTACCAGCAACTTAGATCGATACACAAAAAACATTGCCACGCTGACTTTCTGCGCCAATTCGACCATAGCATTTGTGAAGACACAATGTTCAGTGTACCTTTTATCTAAGAAGTGTCAATGCGTACTTCTTTGACGCGACGTTTTTACAGGGTTTGAATTTTGCTTCATATTTGCCAATAGCGCGGCAGCACCAGCTACTCTTCTGCAAAAAGTTCCCTCACTTCTCCGTATTAGTTCTGAAAACAGAAGCTGAACGAGTATACGATGATCGAGTTTGCTGGCTGAGAATAGACGATAAAATTCAAGGTGTGTTCAAATAATCCTCCAAGTTCATACAGCCGACCAAGTCACTGGTCAGAGGGATTCACGTGTTTTAATGAAGGCTATGACCCAGGCCCCATCTGGAGATTCAGACCACACCGACAGCATTTCTCAGTTTGTTTTGATTGTTGCTCATCGGAAGTAGCCAAATCTGATGATGAACATGTGTCTACAGCTTGTATCTCAACGACTGTTCTACTGAATTGGAGTTGCCGTCATTTCTATCCTTTAGACATAGACATGCTCAAACACAGAAGCAGTTCACCTCGGTAAGCTCATAGAAATTCTAGCAGCGTATCAAAATCCAGCACACTTGGTCTCTGACAGTCAAAATAAAGATATAGGCCAACAGGCTGACGGATACGTTCAAACAAGCATGCGTGTCTTCCCGTTGAGACAGAAACACAGCCACAGCTTTCTTCTACGTCAGCCGCACATCTTGAAGTCCGGTGACACTGGACGGCCACTTCTTTCCGACGGTATAAGCCAACACAGTCCAGCCTAAAATTATTCCACATCAATCGAACCTGCTTATCTTGATGGTTTCCTCACTGAGCACGAGTGTGTTTGAGGTTATAGTTTTGGTTGCACTGTGTGAAGGAAGTGACAGTGGACATACATCAGCGAAGTGTTTTGTGAGGATGACAGCTAAGTCCGTCGCGAAACTCAAGTGCGACCCAAGCATTCTAGCACTCCAACGCATCTGTCGGTATCCAGAACAACCAGATGTTTCATACTTCCAGCATACTGCAGTTGAACCCATGGTCAGCAAACTATCCAAAGAAGATACCGCAATCGACTCCCATGATGACACTGAGTTGATCACATTCGACGCATAATTCGTTCGATGGGCCAAACATCACGGAAGAACATGCACCTGAAGGAATTTATTCTGACAAGATCCAGCACGCTAGTGTACCACTTTCCAAGATATTTTGATAAGGTTAAGTGTCTTTTAAATCGCTTTGCTCACTTGGTTTCCGGGAAAACTGGCTCACTAACACCTCCACAGATGCTCTTTACTAGATGGACTCCATCATTACTAATTTACATTCTGTGTTTCAGAATGGATTTATGGAACCCCTATACATAATGATATGTTAAAACCAGAGCTATCAACTTCCGCTTCCAGTACTTATGAAACCTCTACCAAAGACATTATGAGTTGTTCCGTTAAGTGAAAGTCAACAGTGGCTTATTCGATTTCTTGCTAGTCGCTTGGTGTGTACGTACTTTTTCGTTTGTCTATTAGGGTTACAACATTTGGCTTCTGCTCCCAATTGCTAACACGGTTTACACCACACAGTCGATATCTCAGTTAATTATGTGGTAGCTGAAACAATTAGTTCCCTTGAACAGTTTGAACAAAGCGAAAGCTGGTAAATACAAGCACTCCGTAATGACTCGTCAGCACCAAATTCACAATAACATGGATGGGTTTGTTTATAGCAAACGACTAGAGGGGTGGGTAATCAATAGGCGGGTTAGGAGTATTCACTAAGTCCAGGGAAGGGTCAAGTTCATGAATAGTTTTTTCTGAACACAGAGAGCTGGCTTGAGTCGATTGATTGCAACTGCTCCAGCAAACCGTAAGAATCTCGGGTTAGAATGACATGACAGAATTCTGAATGCACAGCGTGACCGGTGGTCAGGAAGAGTTTGTCGACTGAGGAAACTGGCCATTTCTGGATATCCTAATAATTCGTCGGTAAGATGGCTTGCTTAAGAGAACTGGTTGTAGGGAACCCACGTTGTCAGGTGAACACCTAAACTTCAGCAGCTTCACAGCGATCCAGTACAAACGAACACTAATAACTATTCTATTCACACGAGTAAGGTGAATCTGTACACATACCAGTCTTGCGGAGAAACTAGAGATGATTACTTCTATCCTACAATCAAATGGTTACTTGAGGTGATTCATAGATGGGCACGATAGACCACGGAGAATGTTGCATAGGGAGAACCGAGAGATGTTTGAGCTCCAGAATGAAGAAACGTCTAACTAAATAGGTGCAGAAGTCTGTTACCGGAGAACGGCAATTTCTCTGAACCGCGTAAACAGCCAGTGATGGTGGTGCACACTGGCAGTTAATAATTCGGAAGCCTGCGGAACAGTGCAGCTGAGGCTCAGTAACACCAGGTTTCCAATAAGTTTGTAGGTAAATATCCCAATCCAATGATGTTTGGGTTTAAAAACCGAAACATCGAAAGCAAATCAGCAAAAGTAGAAATATGCCATTCATTTTGACACGACTTTTCCTGACATATAATATGCCTGTAACTGAAGAGATTTCGAAATTGTCTGCTATAAAAACTGCCTTTTAATTCAACGACTTTTAGTAAAATAGGCCGTGTTCCTTCCATTTTGAAAACTCATCTACCGCTGTGATCTTCGGATTCACGGGTTTAAAACACGAATCCAAAGAAATGTTTGGTAATACTTGGAAAGTTTGGTTGGTATCTTCGACCAAGACCTTCAAGATGGTTTTCTCTTTATTGTGCTCCTCACAGTCGTAACTCTCGTCGCCCTAAAGTACTGAGACACTTTAACTTTCTATGCATATGTTATCATCCTCTTCAGAAACGTTTGACAGGTAATGAACAAAATATACCCTCGTCAAAACCTTTTTGACTTTGGCTTTTCCGGATCTCATTTAGATATTTCATGATGGTTTGAGTTGTTTTTGACCCGTCCCTCAGACGGGATATTAATTATCTGTTAAAGTGACTACGCGAAGTTAATTACAAAAAGTGCTTCACATTCATCAACTTCATTCCAATTTGAAGTATGAAATTTTCCAAATAATATGCTATTTTCTGGGCCGGACGTTTGATCCAGTAAGTCATGTGCAGGTGGACAGTATTCCGTTATTAACCCTCATGTGGTTGATGATGCTCGCTTTCACAGCCAGTAAATCCACTTTTCGACGGATGAAAATTGGTTTTTTGTTTAGAGAAACCGGAAATAATATGCAAGATGTTTTGCGTTGGAACAGTTTTTTCACACCCCTACGGTCAATTTTCTGTGTTAATGAAATTAGAGAATAGTGAGGGTATAGTGCGTTAATTTGCACTAGAGCAAGCTAGCAAGCAAAATGCTCATCATGGGAAAGAGAACGTAAACGACAGTAGCACGTAGCAAACGTAGTCGAAAAACAACGATAGATGCCAGTTGCCGAATGCAGAACGAGAAAAACAAGGAGCTTGATGAGTGCAACAAGAAGTTAGCAGTAGGTTGGGATTGATGCAAACTTCAGATATGAAACTACTTTAACCCGGATCTCACCTAGAACTGAAAATAAGCATTTCATTTGGACAATCCTTCCATTGGGATGGGAAAAACGAGCAGAGAAGACTATTTTAAAAAAATAGGTAGTGAAAACGATGCATGAAATTGCCAGGTCTTTATAGGGTCAGTCGAAATTGCTTTAAGTGGATCGTGGTCAAACTTACTGCAGTGTGTAATGTGCACTTGTTTCGTCGTGACAGTTACTCCAGAAAGGATTTTCTTGATTTCGGGCCATTCGATGTTTCAGAAATGCCTGTTTTCTGAACTCCGGGCCAAACCGGCTTCCGGGATATTGAGCAGTCAGGTCAAATTTGCCTGTGTATATGAATACTGATTCCTTAATGGCCTGCTGTCGTGTCCGGAACCGTCGATAAAAGTAAATATGGACAGTATATTGCAACTAGTGACTTTAGGCACTCGATTCTTCTGCTACTGGCAAACAGTGTCAGTAGTTTCTTCACGAAACGTGTGTGGGAGCGTTTTAAATCTAGTTCCGCGCACCTGAAAGGTGACATTTGTTTACAGCTAAAACAGTCACCTTGAAACGCAAGGATAAATCGAAATATCTGCTTGATACGGTTAATTGATGAGTAGTTGAACGTCGTGATATGGATGTTTCCTAATGAAGTTTGTGGTAGCGCGTACCTTCGGAGTGATTGAGAAGAATTATGTGATTTCAAAACGTTGAGGTTCACGTTTCCTGTTTATTCTTAACGAATGGATGTACGCAATGCAGCAATCAGGCAGTAACCATACTCTTATTAGTCGATATGGTAACTTGGTGGGGTATTTCATTGTTCACAATACTTATCCTCTTTTCAACTGGAGTCTGTTGCTATGCTGAAATTTTAATTGCAACTCGGTTTTGCGAGCGAACATGGTAGAACGTTCACACGTGATTCAGTCTTGCCTAATGCGAAGTCAATTACGCAGTGGTCAACATGGTTGCTTCACGAAAGCGTGGCCAGAGCTCTGATCCCGGTTGTGACAAGGATACGTACTACTGACGAGCCCTCATAGGAATGAAACTCGAGTCCGGTGCTTCTTTTCGAAAAGAGCCGACTGACAAATCTATGGGTAGGCTACAGCTCTGATCAGCTGTGTGTGATGTTCAGTTTATATAAAAACACATAGTTGTTTACTAATGAGTTTGTTGTTTGTTTCCAGCTCATTTAGTTGGTTAATCCCGTGGGATTTGGAAAACCTGATATAATCCGTCAGAAATTCTGTTCATCAATCATTCCCCTGAATTATCTGGCGGATTATGTGGGACACACTAGAGTGGGCTGTGTGTGAGTGCATATTTGAGATTTGCGAGCCACCGACGTGACGAAGCATTGTAAATGACAAAGCAGCTGTCACACCTGGACATTCTTTTTTCACTTCTAGTGCACGTACACCCCTACCCTAAATTTTTAATCTCCTCTCACTTAACAAATCTGTTAGCCTGACTATCATTGATACGAACTGGCTACGTACTCACAAACGATTTTCCAAGAAATCTTTTGGCCTGAAGAAACAGGAGATCAATCAAATGCAAACTGTGTAAAGTTTTCAAAACATGAATCCTTCTGGTCATATACTTCAAGGTTGAGTATGCTGCCTGTGGGTGTATAATTACAGTGGCTTGTCTTCCTTATATTTTGCGTTTGAATTAGGTCTCCTAAATTTGGAGCAGTTTTGCCCGACTTGCTCACGCTTCAACGTCACTGAACAGTTATGTCCCAATCAGTCAACTAGCTGGCATTTACAATCAAAATGCTTTCCATATTTAGGACGAAAATGACTGAGCAGTCGGTGGTAGGCCAACACGTATAACGGGGACTGGCCTTGTTCAGTGGTTACCACTTTATGAGAGTTGGCCATTTAGATGGCCAGATTTGTTCGCCCGACAAAATGCAGCGCTATCAAAGCTGCGTCATTCCAAACGCTGCTGCCTAACAGTCATCGCCCGGTCGTATAGTGTACACGCCAGGACCTTGGGCGATTTCTTTCGTAATGACATTATTCCATAATTTGAAATGAAGCACACACAGAACACTTCTTACTGCTGTTGATCCACACACGTTCTGTATAATCCAATTTTTGAGTTTTTGTCTGAAGAAGGTAAACATGAATATATCCAGCCGCTAACCTTTCCACCCTATTTTGTGAGTACGTTCTTGTCCATTCTGAGATCCGCTGGTTATATTTCGGAGCGCTTTTCAAAACTTCCAGTTCCAGAAGCATACAGTGAATGTTGCATTCAGTAATTTTGGAATATTTGCCAAATATACTTAGTTTTTGTCCACTAAAGTTGATCTACCAAGCGGAGATAGTTCGATTTTTTTAAAAGGGCGTACCAAAACACAGTCTATCAGTAAAATGAATTACTTGTTTGAATGACTGTATCGTAACAATTTTACCAGCCCAGAATATGTTGCGCTTGAATACTTCCTTTCTCTCCCTTCTCCTTATTGTATGCTGTACTAGGTGAACCAAGAATGTTTAGAGTGTTTATGGTAAAACAACCTTTAATTTCGTAATGGAAGCAGCTACTGGGTGCGCTACCGCGGCGAACTAACAGAGCTGTCAACATCTGATTGGTAACATGTGTTGAAAGCTGAGTAATGTAATCTGCCACCAAACGCTTGTTTAATATTTCACATGGATAGTACATTAGAAAGATAAAATAATGCGCCCAACTCTGTTAAGCAGCTACGTGTCAGCTTTTTAACAACCGGGCCAATTAATTGTTCATCATTTACATTGGATTTGACTTAAGTGCAACTGTTTAAGGATATCAACTCATCATAGCAGCTGCCTCAACAAATTCATGATGTTTCAATGGAACCATACTCTGGAATTTCAGAGGCTGTTTGGAAATTACAGAGTGGCAAGTAAGAAATGTTAATCCAGTGGGAAATGCGGGGCGCAAGGTGTTGTGGCATACGCATGCGTGATTGTCAGGCATTTTCGAATCGGTCAATTTGTACAGGCAAGTTACGTCTGTCGATCTCACGTCTAATCCTCCAATGGTGACAAGTCTCCCGTATAGTTTCTTCTAACTATCCGTTTCACAAGAACCAATCAACACGATTCTAACCAGGAAGGTTGCAATGTCTTAATTGTGACAAGCACAATCATCGTTTGACGTGTGTACGGAATATTCAACCATTCTGAGCAAAACTGCACCAGTTCTTCAGCATCACACGCACAAATAACCTAAGCACTGTGCTGTTCGATTCTGTTTGGCCATGGTGTTAATTAAAGCCTGTTGTAATTCCCAGCGCGAACCTGTACCAGAGCTGACAAATAAGCTTAGGTTTCCGCTCTCGCTCTTGTACCAGAATGTTTGTGCCGTTTTTAACACATGGCTTACCAGATGGCATGAACATTTGGTAGAGACATTGCTTTGGAGATAGAGTGCATTTTCTGTTACTTATGATAACAATTGCATGCAAAACGCATATTCAACAGGCGATTTGGAGAGCTTCCCAGTTTTACATCGATCTATTTTGTAGGGAGAAACTTGTCGC
This sequence comes from Paragonimus westermani, assembly GCA_008508345.1. Lineage (NCBI taxonomy): Eukaryota > Metazoa > Platyhelminthes > Trematoda > Plagiorchiida > Troglotrematidae > Paragonimus > Paragonimus westermani. The sequence continues at coordinate 106,411 of QNGE01000602.1, forward strand.
GCGCTATTAAAAAGATGACTTACTTCGACGATTTCATTGTCAGTGAAGAATTGCAATTTTATTAGGAGGTTGACTTGGGTGGCCTCGTCTCACAGATTCAAAATAATTAATGGGGGGAAATGCACGCTGATTAACGACCTTACCCCGTAGTTTCAAGGAGGGTTTAACTTCAGGGGTAGAGAGAATGTTGAATTATTCAGTCATCTCACGTTTGGTTGCATTCCCAATTTGCAACCACGAATCACTTTTGGACTGTCCAAATAATACTCGTCTTGTTGGCTTCTTGGTTGTTCAGCGTGATTGAAATGAACTTAACATCACTGTGCCACTTCCGGTAAGTAAGTAAGACGTAGCACTTCACAACGCACTGGACAACCCATAGGTCACGCATATATTGACTTGGAGGTGTAACACACTGCTTCAACTTACCACACGATATCAGCAAACCACATAACACGTTTTCTACCTATCCTCCTAACCATCATCCCCATGACTGCACACTGATTATGATCAAGATTCATCCACAAGCTAGCAGCATTTTACAATTTCCCTCTACTTAAGTTTTCGTATTTATGAACAAACCAACGAAATTCTTCTGCGGAATAGGAATGTACGAGCTACAACATTACCTCTCCCATGTGACCGGGTGGTGCATTTATAAGCTATTGCATACAGTCTTAATTGACTCATTCAAAAGTAAACAGTTCACTTAAACTTTGTTCATGAGCTCTGATTTTGGCCAGTTATCCGATGACACTTCCAATTATTCGTGAGTTACATAAGTCCAAATAGAAAATGGATTGTTTCAGTTATTGTTACTGTTTTCTGTGTACGGTTTGATATTTACTTTCCCCAAGTTCACACAGACACCACTCTGAAATTTTAAATGATCCATTGGTGAAATCTGTTCGATGTGGCCTAAGTTCAGTCAACCGCAACCGTATGTCACCATCAAATTCCACATTTTATGCACTGCATACAATAAGTAATGACTGTCGGGAGAGCAGGTGCAACAATTCACCTAAGATATTTCCAGTGATCAGTATGTCATTTCTTGCAAATAAACACAGCTTTTGGAGTGATGCTGCGTATTCTACTATTGAGTAGTCGAAGTTGACGTAGAAAATCACATTCCAGCAGTTCGCCTAAGTTTCGGGAGCGTGAATTTATGAAGAAAACATGAACCAAATTTTCTGTACTTTATTACACAGGTATAAATTCAACAAAACTAAGAACAAGACATTCTTCTCAGATTAATAATCCTGTTATCTGTACTTTCACAAAAAGTTTGTTCACTGTATTTCAAGAATGTTCCAGCCTATGATCTGAGCTGTTCTCCCAAATATTTTTTTCGTATTTTTCTCTATATACTTCAACGTGGATTCGGAATGTAGGCCTAAAAAATTCGAACAATCTCGCTGGTTATCTTGCTAAGGAAGTAAATGTTGTTGTGTGCTGGACGCTATTTGCGTAAGCAGTTGTGATTGTCATCGTCGGGTGGAAAAATGTGATTACCATCAGTGTAACAAGCATTACGAATTATTGTTTCGCTAATCAGAAAACACTGAAAAACATACTAGGGAACCAAAAATAACAACAAACAATTTTCTAACGTGAAACACAACAGGTTTGCTATCGGAGGCCATCACTAAATGAAACCGGAGTATCATGTTAGATTAAGTTGCCATGACAAAATCATTTCATGTGAGTTAGAAGTCAAAATAAACTGTATACAGTGCGGCTCATGAATAACCACGAAACTTGAATTGTGTATCTCATCCATTTTATTTCGACCCAAATACAAGGACTAACGCGTATAACACAAGTGGTTATCTCGTAATGACAAGTATTTGTTTGAAGACAAAACCAAAGTCTTACCTCAATGAATATGGCTGAAAGTTAATAGCATCGCACTAATTTCATCTCAGATTGTGCTAGCAAAACTTAACCACTAGTTAAGTTACGGTAAGTCTGGGTTAACGCATGGTTTCTTGCAAGTCAGTCGGTATTCGCCGTACATTTCCAATCTACCACAAAAGATTATGATGAGCAAGTTAGATTTCGTTCTTGCTCAACGACCGCGTACACAGTAAATCTACCTCAGGAAACAGCAGATTCGGTCCATTGTTTTTTTTTATTGGGGGGTGCTGACTCGTCGTTTGTCCATCCTGTATTAGGTGCGACAGAGATATTTTATTGAGAAGATCGTTTACGATTAACTGTAGAAGGTAATCCTTGGTAGCACCCATTCTGTTGAGGGCGAAACCCCCAACTAACTTCAGTATGTTCTCCGCAAGTAATGGTTTGCTTGTTTAGTCACCATTGCAGGAGGACTACAATTTGAATAACAGAATGATGTTTTTGAAGCAAGTTGTTCCCTTTATGAACTTGAATAAAGCAATGAGAAGACGTAAATCGTGTGATGTTATCCGGAGTAACATTTCGTACATTCTGATCACACATGGACATCTAACTAATTTCTGATGGTTGGGCGGAAATAATGGCTTAAGGGGTTAGACAGACAGACACGGAAATGAAGATTAAACGAATGGGAATGCTGACTACCAAGGCAACCGCAGCGTTAACACAAACTGTTTCTGAACACACAGGGGGGATTATAACGTCTGATAGCCGAAGGCTCAGCAAACTGGAGGATACGTTTCCGGTGACTTCGAAAACTCGCAGAGAATGCGTCAAAAACCTTGACTCTGTGTCCTGTTTGGATTAGGTGTCTCGTTATTGATGATGTCGGGTGCTTTCCGTCGGCCTCGATGCAAACGCCTGGTGTTTCTAGTTGTGTTTCCAGCCACTTGGGAACATGCTCTTTGATACGAGAAGCCAGCTGACGGTTTGTCCTCCCTATGTAGCTCATACTGCAACTACATGAATAAATTGTGTAGACGGTTTAGATATTTCGAAAAAACTGATGTGTTCATTATATGTGACGTCCCTCTTCACTAACACATTCCGTTGCATAAAACGGTTGATAACATTTGTAGTCTTATTCTAAGCAGCAATGTTCCTTTTCCTATTCCAGTATCCGAAATAAAATCATTATTGCTCCTGTGCACACATAATGTGAAATTCAACTTCCAAACGTTTACTTTCCGGCAAGTGGACGGTGTTGCAATGGGCAGTCCACTTAGTGCGCTCCTAGCTGATTTCTTTATGGCTAAGATGAAATCTGCATTGGGTGGAAGTTTGTCAAAGCCGATACCCTACAAGCGCTATGTAGACGATATCCTGGCTATTTTTGATAATTCAAGTGATTTGGACGCATTATTTTTGGAGTTGAATCAAGCACATCCCAACCTCAAGCTAACTATAGAGAACGAAGTAAAAAACTGCCTTCCATTCTTGGACATTCTAGTTACCCGAAGATCAGATGGTACGATAGGAAGATCCATCTACAGAAAGCCTACCTGGACAGGACAGTATGTACACTTTGAAAGCTTCTGTCCAGTGCAATATAAGAGAAGCCTTGTACGAACGCTTTTTCACAGAGCACGGAGGCTATGCACAGATGATAATCTACCACAAGAATTAAGCACACTTAGAGATACGTTGTTGGCTAACTGGTAACCTTTGCAATTTATCAAGAAATATAGCAGTGTCACTACTTCCAGGATATAAGAAATAACGATACCAAAGAAGACGGTATACTTAGAACTCCCGTGTTTGGGGGACGCCTGGACAAGAAAACGTCTAACAGCTGCTGTACCCAGATCTTATAACGCTGTAAAACTATGTATAACACAACGAACTAATGCCTTACCAGTCTCTTCGGTTACGAACAAACAGCCCACGTCTCTCACATCCCGTTGTCTATACAAATATTCATGTAGTTGCAGTATGAGCTACATAGGGAGGACAAACCGTCAGCTGGCTTCTCGTATCAAAGAGCATGTTCCCAAGTGGCTGGAAACACAACTAGAAACACCAGGCGTTTGCATCGAGGCCGACGGAAGGCACCCGACATCATCAATAACGAGACACCTAATCCAAACAGGACACAGAGTCAAGGTTTTTGACGCATTCTCTGCGAGTTTTCGAAGTCACCGGAAACGTCTCCTCCAGTTTGCTGAGCTTTCGGCTATCAGACGTTATAATCCCCCCTGTGTGTTCAGAAACAGTTTGTGTTAACGCTGCGGCTGCCTTGGTAGTCAGCATTCCCATTCGTTTAATCTTCATTTCCGTGTCTGTCTGTCTAACCCCTTAAGCCATTATTTCCGCCCAACCATCAGAAATTAGTTAGATGTCCATGTGTGATCAGAATGTACGAAATGTTACTCCGGATAACATCACACGATTTACGTCTTCTCATTGCTTTATTCAAGAATGATGTTTGATTGCTTGTGGTTCTAACGTAAGCTGTGTTGTACAGCTCTTACTAGGCCGCAGTGGAAACAGTACCAACTTAAAACAAACAACCCATTTGCCTCAATGGTCACTTCTTCCTCGGAAAGTTCTATGGAAGAATAGTCTGTACTACGGCTGCTGATGACTTCTAACTTATCCACGTATAGGTGTTTAATTTCATTGGGTTGTTAAGTATATTCAAGGATATGTTATAAGGTAGCCTTATTTAAAGATTTAACACTAGACTAGTCGAACTAATCAGACTAAAGTGCTTAGAAGTAGTTGCATCACAATCCTCTTTGATAGGACATCCGTCATGCTGTCAAAAGCGGTAAGCAAAATGCGGACTGACGAACTGTTACTAATGATTCCTGATGCAAACGACATAACTTCTCGACAATTTTTATTAACTATAAGATAACACTATTTTGATGGATGGTCTCTAATAATGAAACCGTAACAAGGTGTTATGTGCAACAAACGGGTATTTGCTCACCGAACTAACAAAATTGTTTTATGGAGATCTAATTATATGATGCGAAAATGTCAAACGGTTTATCAAGATGAGTACACCACACAAAATTCTCGTTCATTCTTAGATACCGAAGCAAGGATGCACGCTAGAACACGTTCCATAAAGGAACTTGCACGAATGGATGCCCCTGGTGTCTTACTTTTTTCTGTCTTATTTACGGGAAACTACATTAGTTGAAACATTCCCCGTGCCTTTTCAACTGTGCATTTTTGGTTTAGAAGAGAATGCGCTTAGCCTACAGAAAGTATACCATTCTTAAAATCCCTGGGGACACAACGGACAAAATGCTTAGGAAGTGCGTGCTTGATTGTATTCAGATTACAGATGCATGCCTGTCGTCGATTTGTTCTAATTGCAAGATTTTCATCCATCCTGAGAGAAAGCATACGATTGTAAGAAGCAAGACAGCACTGTCGTACGAATTATATTTCCGTGGCACATTGTAAACGCTATCCAGAAACGGTACGAGGTTGATTGTTACACAACATTTCAGGTGAACATATGCAAATCGGTAGTCCACTCGACTGATCTGGTTTTGTTCCGACTGATCACGTGGCTGTCCACGTGCACAAGCCATGTGTATCGCAAACGCAGAGATGGACATTTTTGTAAACTGGACAGGGATTGTTGATTCCAATTTGTACAATATTGCTTTAACTGTTTACGAATTATTTAAAATGACACGCCTGCTTCACGGCACGGTAATCCGTAATCAGTTTGCAGGTGATGGTTTAAGGTGAGCTGCTGAGTAAGCCAGTAACACGAACTTCACGAATACTTGAATATTTTAAAAATGAACGTTGAAGTAAAGACCGCAATAAACAAGGAGCAGGTCAAGTCTTCTTTCTATGCGCAAATCACGAGAAATATAGGTTACTGGGGCATGACTTTTGTCAATTATATGGATTGACCAGCAGTTATCCGTAAATGGGACTACACCAATTATACGCAACTGAGGGCTTGTCTAAAATGTCTCTCAGTGGCAAGACGAATGGTTTATTCTGATCAGAATGATGAACTGACCATTCATTTGTTCTGAGCGCTTGTCAGTAACGGTATTTACGTTAGACTGATCCACATTTATTCAGCCTAAGCAGAAACCCACCAACGTTTACAGTGCATTTTCACAAATGCTTTCGAGTCTTTGTCCTCCAAAAGGGGTGACGTAAAATTTACCACCTTTTTCTGAACAGCATTCGGAAGGCTGTCATCAAACAAACCGCAAAATTTCGGTCGCTTAATCTGGAAGATCCACGCTACTTGCTGGCCGTATTTACCGTTCAGTTGGTTACCATGCACACGCAAACCTATGTACACATACTGACAATCCCGACCACATGTGCACTTGATTTCTCTCAACTTCATTCGGTGTTGTCAAGTAACTCGTCGTTTTATAGCTGCAACGGTGAACCTCTTGATGAATTTGGTAGAAATTGCCGAAATTGTCAAGGTCACTAACAAAGCAAGAAACAAGAGAATCTGCCCCTCCTAAAGGTACCCGAAATCAAGCACTACAACACTAGATATTAGTAACAGAAGTGAGGGATGGTCCCCTTTGATTTACCACATTACCATTTATGAAACCTCGGTGCAATTTCATGTCTTCCCTCCTCTCACTTTGTTGCTTTTGTGAACAGAATAAAACTTCAGTCGACCCTAGACATGAGCACTGCAGCAGACGTGTAACCACAATCTTTGAAAGTTGTTAGTCACAACTGTTGGTCTTTCCTTACAGGTAGTGTTCTGCCTGTTGGCAAATTAACTTTATTGCACCCACCTCCAAAGTAACCATATACACATTTCCGTTCTAATAATGTGACCTTAGAAGTCCAACACTCCACTACTGGATGATAAATCTCACATTCCATCACCGGTTAATCTGAACATTTGCGGGGGAACAACCGTTGGCATCGCTGTATTTTGTCAACGTTAAGTTAACAGCTTTCAGTCATAGCAGTGTTGAGGTTGGTGACGAAACTCTCAGGCAATCATCCTCCTACCCTGGATCGTGTTCACGTAGGTGACAACACCCTGAGTGCAACAAGAACGAGGCGTGAAAGTAGCAAGCCATGTTGACCAGGAATGAAGAAATTCAACTGCAAATTACAATAAAATAATTGAAGGAATTGATTAAACCCGAAGGAAGAAGCACCACCCTTCAAGTACCCGTGTTTCTAGTCAGCTGGTGCAGACATTTTGTCAGAATGTTTCCACTCGTGAGCATATGACGAAAACGGCTATCGGTTTTGTTAACCTCAGTTTTTCCAGATGGCTTCTGTGGTAACCGTGTCTTGTGTGAAAAGACGCACCGGCTTAAACCAATTCAAAGGTTGTATGTCACATGTTCAAAAGTCTACTACTGACCAATATGCACGCAAATGGTTGGTTGAGCTGGAAGTCTATCTAGACGTTTTAACGTGATACATCAAGAAAAGAACATGTCAAATCCCATAAATTGCCGAAGAAATCCATGGCACAGTGATGTACACTTCGTCGGAGTCCAAATCACTTGTTATCAAAATGGCGGACTACATGCTATTATGTGTAACATCTTGGTTTGCCATGACCTTTAATTTGGCTAGTTCATTGGATGACGACGTTATCTCCCATTCCATCTGATGCGTCAAGGATCTGCAGTAACATGACAATCAATTATCGGTTAGCTTGGTAGATTTAATGAGTTTTAAAGCCTTGGCAAATCCCTTTAGTAGTTCGACATGCAGAAACGTTCAAATAGGTGGTCAATGCACTTTTCCGGTCGCATTCATCTGCGCCTACAACCGACATAGTCAACGATCATTTATTCGACTATCCTAGCAATGTCTATTTGTTTGTGATCTTGGGACAAGTGATACGTCTCACTTCGTGAATATTCGAAGATCCACTCTTGGTTATTTTGCCTGGGGCAGTAACGGTTCGATTCAACATTGCGTAAATCATTAATGAAACTTTAACATTCTGGATGCAACAGCGTTATCACACTGACGGTACGGAAGGAATGAGGTTAGCAAGTGTCAGTGTGGACTGTCTATCTGGTTACATCACAGGGGTTATTGATGGTGGCCAGTATGTACTCTATTGCAATAGGAACTATACATAAGGAAGGAAGGCATTCAGGCTGTTGTTAAGATGGACCAGCGTAAAAACGGTCTACGTGAATCGGCGAAACACTATGATGCCCGTGTGTGTCGGTTAAGTTAAGTTCGGTTTCATCAACAGCTAACTGCGTCCCTCACGAAAGGAGGTATTCTTTCTGAATTCACAGAAAGAGAACGGAGCCGTGAGATTAATCAACGAAGTTAGGAATAGCTCCCATATTGTGCTAATGCTTTGTCGCAAGTCCCTGCTTTATCGTGTACCTACCACTAGGTAGAAAGTGGGCAATGCTTGAGAAGACCCTTGCTGTACAGTCAACTGACTTACAGTTAAACTATTTTCCAAGTCCTACAACGGTACAACTGTATCAGTTTGTTCTTCAAGTGAACAATATTTACAGATGCAATACTGTTAAAACTAGGTTCACCTGATAACTTATTTCTTTCGTACCCGAAGTGATTTTGTGCGACAGTGTGCGATGGACTAATATCGAGTAAACTTTTTGAGTTATGTGTGCGTGTTTCTTATTACCCGGTAATTGCTCATGGACTCCAAATTGGCGGTTGGTAATTTCATTTTTCACGACAATCGGGTTGCTGTAAAATAAACTTTTATGGCACTTTTACTCAACCAACTTAATCATGATGTTTACAAACGCACAAATCTAATTAGAAGACGAGTGCCACTACGGAAAACAGATTTAAACTATAAACAGGAATGCCAACGTGCACCAGCTACCATTCGTGAAAAATCTCTTTTCTTATCAGGAAAGAATTCCCACACACAATAGATTTGCATCCTTCTCTGATATCCATCATCTTGTCTTTGAAAACGCTGAAGGTTTTTGTTACTTTTGGGCAAAGCAGCAGTAATCCTGATTATGTTGTTTTTATCCAGGTTATGAACACGTCGAAATTGGAACAAACTTGTTGTCATCCGCATTAATTTGGCACAACACACCAATGTTCCCTTCGAATAATGTTAGTATCGTATAACCAATCTTATTTGTAAATCATCAGACCTTGTGTTGATTGTTTCAGGCAACATATGCACGCATACGAATCATGTCACGTTCCACCAAAATCACTGATGGTTCAGTTTATACCCATCTATCCCCAAAGGATCTCAACCAAGTACGAAAATTTGAAAACGACGGTGCTTCATTGGTCCGTGTAGACTGAAAAATTGTGCTGGAATGAGTTTCCCGTGAAAAGTTGTTCGTTAAACGTTCGTTTTCACGATTTCTGGGGGATTCCCGAAAACTCGTTACCTTTCAATGATCCAAAATCAGTAGACAAGTCATTAAAACCATACGACAGAAAGGTTAGAAACGAAAGCATATCAAAATATTTTGTCAAGAATTCAAGAGCGCTTATCCTTGAAAGCTGACCGAAAAGAAGATCAGAAACACAGTGGCACGATCAGTCTTCGCAATTTTTTTAAACCGGATAGAAATTTAATTATTTCAATCGATTCAGCCGTTTCCTTGCACTTCGTCAAAGTGTTGAAACAATAACTGAGTCTCAGTAGAGAAGTATTTCTTTTCAGTAGAATAGCCAATCGTTATTGTATTCTGGTATCAGCCAATTGCTCTTACGCATCGGTCATTGCGTTGTAGAGGAAAACCTCCTGGTAAGTGGCTGAAGGTATGGCAGATTATGTGGGTGACGACTAGGTCTCTCACTTTGTGGAAGGTTCATCTGCTATGAGGCCTCTATTCACGACGGAGTTCTTGGGCCTCATATTTCATCCACTCTCTCATCTGCGCAAACCTCCAAATGAGACTACGAAAATGCTTCAGGATTTAGGTTCTTGTATATTTTGTCTAAGGTAATGCTTGTACTCTGTAAGACATGGGTGAAAACTCTGTTAACGTTGTGAAGTTTTTTAACAACACACGGTTACTAAGGACTGTCTGTACATGATGGCAGCTAGAATGATGCGTTTAAACGATGACTGTAAACGCGCGATTTTGAACAGATGAGCAGTTGAATGCAAGTTTTCAATAGGTAATTGAAATGGAGATCTCTGGACGCACTGTAGAGTTCTTGGAGCCATTAAAACCGGGTAACCTGCCATCCTTCAGAGTAGAGAATCACCACACGTCAACCTGAGAACGAGTAACACGGCCAAAACTGATTCCCAAATGGACCCTTCATGCAGTGCCGTTGTCCGGAGAGAACCACCCCGACTGATACTTAGTTAACTAGAAATTGCACCCACTTACGATTACAAGATTTCTATTGAATAGGTATGAGGTCTCCATGACACCCTGAACTAATTAGCCTTACCAAAGGGACTGGAAAATTCTACTTACAACAAATATCCCTCGTCGGAGGCGGACCTGGCCAATATTTTATCGGAACTAAGTAAGTTTTTCGTGTAATGGGGGCTTAAGAAAGCTGTTTCTTGCCAGGCGAATATCCTGAAAGGTTTCACTAGCTGGACAGTCCATTTTTTTAAAGGCAAATTCAAATCAATAACAGATTGTTAATTAGATCCTAACTTAAACCGCGATGAAAAGTAGATATCAGTTTGGACAATTTGGGACAGTTTTCACGGTGATCATCTCACAGTCGATGAATCTGATCTACTATCGATCGTCATAACTTCGGGGACACATTTTAGAATTGAGGAAATAACCTCTCTGGGATGGGTACCTTGTGTGTTAGTTGACTTAATGACAGTTGTGAAAACTGTCGTTGCTAAGACTGTATTTAATTTGATCGCCAGTCATTTTCCGTGTCCAGGTGTATATAGCCGAACTTTCTTAGCCAAAAGGATCAGCAGTCGCAGTTTGAAACTGCGAACCATCAAGCACTAAACCGACGCGTACCACTACTTTGTTGCTCAAACACCTTGCGTTCCCTAGGAGATGCTGAATATACCGCCGTTATCGAGACTAATCATTCATGCTATTCTTGGTGCAATTACGTCGGTAAGCTGACTGCCCATTCCTCGGAATTTACTTAAAAATGTACACCGTTACGTATCATGATACAGAATGAATTGTCGCGTAGAGCCAGATAGTAACTCCTTCGTAGTTTGCAAGGAAAGCTTCCAACTTCTGTTTCCAACACGGAAATTCGAAAAGTCCTACCTACTTTCTGTAGGTCTAGAACTAAAGAAGCCCAAAAAAATGGTAACCATCTTCATAACTCGCTCCCATAGCCCCACGTAACGTGTAACTGCTGACATTAGCTATGTCAACAATGTAGCAAACATCGCGCACAACATCATGTGAAGCAAAACTTCGCTGACGTCGTATGTACTGAAGCATCTTTTATTCATAATTTTGAACGGTAGTCAACTGCGCAAAACGCACAGTAAGTAAACGCCCGTCAGTAACGCGAGTTTAACGGCCACAGGAAGCTTACTGCTATTAAACAGCTGTTTTTTTAGCACGAAGTTCCCTGTCGAACAGAAGGCGTTTGCTTGTAAAGAGTTTGAGTGTTCCTAGTCTTTGGTTTGTTCGAAGAAATTTGCTTAGAACTGTAAACAAAGTTATGGTGTGCGATTCGTGTTTCTTAAGTTTGCGCACTACATGTTACGAACTAAGTGTCGTGAAACAGGAGATCAAACAGCACTAGTGTAGATTAGGCATCACAAAATGCTTTGTGCCTCATATGACTTGACAAATATGCTCCATTAAACAGAGTGCTTTGAAAGTTCGGCTTTCAGTTTACAATGTAACAAGGAGCCCATTAGTTGCATAACTTGAGTTACACCAATAGTGAACATGAAAGTTCGGAGGAAGTCGTACTCTACAATTTTACCCGTTTTCAGCTAAATAACTTCATGTTTGATGATTAAAACTGGATAGTGTGTACAGACTTTTCAGCTGTCTTGCACCGTTTGCGTCTATCTTTCAGCCGTCTTGTTTACATTACATATCACTGGCTGTTTCTTTCGAACTGTGCCTTGTAGGTTTGCCGAAAGCTTATGGCCATACGGACAATACGAAAAATTATTTTTAGCCACTGGCAGTCGCACTCCGAGGCGAAGTTGCGTTCTGCAAATGAAGGTGGAAATAATCCCAAATAAGTTAAAATATTGTTCAGTCTGACTCACAAAGTCTGTCTTGCCTTACCTGCAATAATTAACGTGGAAACGGTCGTAAAACTGCCATTTTGCATGATGCATTGCATGGAAAGCAGGAATATCTCTTAAAAATTGGTTTATATGTCTATGAGAAACTTTTATGGCCGTAAATCAATCCCCACTTTTGGGGGGCAGTGAAATGAGCAAAAGCCAGTACCAATACAAAACACAAAAACGATTATTGAGAAGATTCCCTAGTTCTGACCGGGTACCCGTCACTAGTGAAAATGGCATTGCTATTCGATTGATCAAATATCTCGGCTGATGACTTGTGTTTTCTGTCCTCGTGTAGGTCCGAAGATGTTTCATTACACTCGAGTTTGTTTTGGTAATAGTAACGAGTCATTCCTCTCAAAACATTCCAGCAAAATCCTGTATCGCCTGTCGACTGTCAGTTTTAGTTTGTCTCAGTAGAGTGCGTATCTTTTTTAACAACGATTACTCAGATTGCTTGAAACTGTTCAGTGGCAGACAAACAGAGGATACTGGAGATAACAATTCCTCCGTAGACTATGACTGTTATGTTTTGTGTTAACCACTACTTCCTATCTTAACGTAGCATGATAAAAGACCAATTCAGTGCAAGAAGGTTAAACGAATCCTAAAAAGCACTTGTTTCAACGATACTTAGGTTGGACGTAAATGTCACTGACTATGAACAGTGCACATTTTACGCCACACTCGAGGAATTAAGTCGCCGCATCTGTATATCCACAACGACTTTGGTACCAAACATTATTTTATTGTAGAAAATAGCACGTCGTGTATGTGACAACTCCATAATGGGAAAGAAAGATCTCATCCGACTCATGAGTGCCCGGTCGTGCATGTATCCATAATCAGTCTAGTCGTACATGATTCTCTATACACAGGACTGCTGATGGTTTTTGTCAGCCTCAGAGAAACCAGGCGGGTAATCTCCCGCTTGTGAATTGCAGCAGCTTACTGCTAACTACCGTCACCAGTATACTATCACGACTTCACTAGCAATGAAAAGCTACTTGCTTCCATGCTTACTAGAACATTGTTAGAAAAAATGGATTGCTGGGAAGCTTGAAGCACTCTAAAACTTCACAGACGAATCAGTTCCGTAATTCACCAAACGTTCTGATTTTCGATATGGCGCATCCTGGTTCTTCAGCCGACGCTTCGTTTCCGATCCAGTTGACAACATGTGAAATCATCTGACATAAGTTCGTTGAACGACTTGTCCACATTTTGATAAAAATGAGCGCACAACTCTAGGCAAGCTTATTTCAGACAGTTTTACGCATTGAATGTTAACAGCGCAATATTCCTAGTTTCGGCTGACTGCAACCAGTGAATATGAAGACATTCAAACGACTTCGTGCTCCAGTGCCCGCCAAAATTATCTACGATTTTATGTGAGTGCACGCTTTTCAAGTTGAACATCACTCACATTTAATCGCAGCCTTCGCATTCAGATGGACTTTCCAGCAAGCCTCTTTTGAAAAGAAGCATTAGACTCAAGTTTCGCTCTCATTAGAGCTCATCAGTAGTGCATATCCTTGCCATGGCCGGGATTTGAACTCCGGCCACACGTTCATGAGGCAACCGTGTTGACCACTGCGCCATTCACCTCACATTAGGCAAGACCGAGTGCACGCTTGCTGGTTTACCGGACATTTGAGTTTAGAGGATTACGTTCCGGTTGTTGATTTTATGCCGGCTTCATAGATATGACTTCAAAACAAGGATGAATGGGTCAGGCAAGCACCATCGTCAAAGTTAACACATACATCGGACCCTGGCACAGAAGTCACGATGTTAACACTGCGTGATCCGAATAGAGGGGAACGATTTACATAACGAAACCACACTTCCAACAAAACAAAAATCCGTCTAATAGTGCTGGCTAGATGAACGTAATTTACAAGGCGATTAATGAATGTACATACACTGGGCACACAACCGCCTGAAGTCAACAAAGTGTGCGGTGAGGGTTAAAGATGCTGTGTTATTATGAAACGACCAGAACACACGACCCCAAGTTTCGTGTCCAAACACATCTTTTAGTCGACCTTTTTGAAGGTAGCGATAGCCACGTGGTCCTTCGTAAGTGGAACTCATCCCTAATGACCAGAATGTGAACACCGGTAGCTGCGTTAATCATACCACCTATGCCATCACGTAAGATACTGCCAGATTAAGCTCCATTGCATATATTCATTAGCGTCTCTCATATTACTAGATCGCTTCTAGAAAAGACAGCATTTATAAGTGATGCCCCACTTTTGGAATATCACAAGAGTTTGAAGTCACGATTTGCTGAGCTTGTTGAACATTGTTCACGTCACTGCAAAATAGCCCACCTTATGGAAAAAAGTATAAGCTGGCCACATATTTTTTGCTCAGGTAAACCTCCGTCCGTATCTTTTCGAAGGAAACAATCATAATATATTACTAATAAGTAGTGTGGCAGATTTATGAATTTAGATGAGACCCAAATGTGAAAAGCCAGAGCTTCGGCTGGATTCGAACCAGCGACAGACACCTGTTGAGTTAATTCAACTTTCTATGTACCCTACATCATGGTTGACATCTCATTCATTCTCGCTATTTTTGGTATCCAACATAATAATGGACCAGCAGACTATAAATCGAAACCCACATTGCGGCAGTTTGGTGACGCGCCGTGATATCTTTCATCATAAGCTCTGTTTCACGACTACTTTTCCATGCTTTGAACAAGTGTTCTTCTGACATAAACTGAAAGGTGGATCTAGGCATACCTCGTCAAACACGCAGTGCATTCGCTTGAGATCTCCAACTAGGTTTTGACCAGGTGGTGTATTCCCTCCTTCTTTTCAAGATATTAGGTCAGTGAATTCAAACTGGGATATTCAGAGTCGGAGACTAGCATTATATCTTTCGATGTGTTGATTCATCAGTCCGCTATCAAGCTGATTACCGATCAAACCGGTACCGTCCGTCATCCCGCTGGAAAAGGCTTAATTAGTCCAAATAATGCAGGGTTATAATTTGAAACATTCTGTTTTCGTCGAAAATTTGAATAAAGAAGATAATAGGCTGATATTGCACGATTTATTCCCGGACAAATTTCGCTGCATCCTCACGAGTACATACTACGGACCATTTATATATCAGTATGAGAAAGCGAACAAGATACCAAGGAAAGCCATTCATCGGAGTGCACAATCATTGTCACCACCACGGTAACGACCACCCTACAAACAATTGTTTCTGAACACACAACACGGGTTTGAACCTTCGGATTGCAATCAGTTCGGCATAGCGCAGTTTTCGCCTGTGTGACGTTGAGCAGATAACGCGAAATACCGTTGTGGGATCATATTGGTGTTGCGTCATTAGAACATGATGCGCAATAGACGATGCAGGCTCCTTGTTTCCATGCGCGGCTGTGACATCATATGTTTGCGTAATCTGTTTCTTGACGCACTTCGGGATGGGCTGGTGACCCGCGTTAGCAACTGGCGCTCAGTCCTGCCTATGTACGATGCTCCGCATCTACATGGATTTGGCTAACTCGGGAATGTTCTGAACAGAATCACTGGAACCACTGCATTGTATATTCACGCGATAGAACTAACCAGACGGTGGTGAATAAGTTGGCATACATCGTCACCCTTGAGGGGAAGACGAAGAAATGCCGGCTTTTTGAACACCGTGTCAGATCGATTTCCTATGTTGATGGGCTGTTTAAATCTTGCTGTAAACGGCTTAGGGTAACCGTTCAGTTACAAGGTTATCTCTAAAAGGGATATCTCTTCTTGAGCAGTATCTTCAGTGCAGATACGTCTGGTCCGATCAAACAAGGTGCGCACCAAACTGTCTTTGTAGGGTCGGGGAGCAAATGATTCAAAATGCAGGTACTGATCTGTCCAAGTGCTCTTGCGACGGACGTTTCGTTGAATCGAGTTATTTGCAATTCTCCTGATGCATATATCCAGAAATTGTAGACTCCTTTGATTCTCGCTTTCCATACTGAAATGTATGCTTGCTTGCATCGTCTATTGCGCATCATGTTCTAATGACGCAACACCAATGTGATCCCACAACGGTATTTCGCGTTATCTGCTCAACGTCACACAGGCGAAAACTGCGCTATGCCGAACTGATTGCAATCCGAAGGTTCAAACCCGTGTTGTGTGTTCAGAAACAATTGGTTGTAGGGTGGTCGTTACCGTGGTGGTGACAATGATTGTGCACTCCGATGAATGGCTTTCCTTGGTATCTTGTTCGCTTTCTCATACTGATATATAAATGGTCCGTAGTATGTACTCGTGAGGATGCAGCGAAATTTGTCCGGGAATAAATCGTGCAATATCAGCCTACTGTCTTCTTTATTCAATGCAGGGTTACTCAAAAAGGAGATCCACTGGTTTGCCATTTTGCAGCAAGGGTTGTTGTCTTCTTCTATCTCTAGGAGCACGTATTCAATTACGTGATTGCCAGTGGAAGAAAGTGGTCGTTTCCGAAGGAGCTGGCTAAAGTTAGTCTCATCGTAAGTACTTGTCGCCAAACATTAACATCTGGTAAGTTTCTGCCCACGCCAAGGTCAGTAGTATGCGAACCGCGTGTTTCGCAAAGTTTTTAGTTTGAACAAAACAGGCATTGTGCATTCAAACATCCAAACTTATCGGGGGCTGTTTGAAATCACATGGAAGAATCCCTCAATGCAGCCAGTGGCTGACCCCGGAACATATTGTCTCGATAACAGAATCCCTTCGCAAACTATTCATTTGTAATCTTGGCTCCTATGTGCACGGATTGATTGCGAGTTCTTTTTAATCCTCCGACGTCGTCCGCGTTAATACCATGTCGCACGAGTTAAATCGCTTCACACAAGACGTAGTAATAAGTGAAGCATTGAACGCTGACGACTGGTCATCCAACAACCGGCGTACCAGCTAAATTTACCATTATAATGTACTCAGAGGCAAAGCTAAGTAGACCAGTTAAAGTTACTTATCCCATAGGTTGTCCAGCCATCCAGTGTTCCCTTAGTTATTTGATCACCGAGTTCGATTTCTTTATTGTGGGGACAGTGATAAGATCTGCTGAGTTTTTGACATTTTAGAACTTCTAGGATGTGCGCATCTATAAGTTACATTGATCCAAATTCACCTAAGGATTTGTCTATGTCTAATTCTTCAAGTTCGTCCACATTTTTTTGTGGGCCTGATGCATTTTCAGTGTTGTCCGTTCTCGTTGAGTCAGAGATGCTTCCAAAACGATAGCAATAATCTTTTCCTTTCAACAGATTGAGGACCTACCTAGGCAAACCCTAAGTGACGGGATAGAGGTCACAGGGCAAGCATTCAGGAACATGCCCCCTCCAGGTGATTAATTTATAAAGCTCAGGGTCACACTATGGAATTCCCTTAATACAAGGCCTATGGACGTCTTACGAGAAATGCCAGGCGATTCTCTGAGAATAATGCGCGATGTTACCCAGTTGGTGAAATGAACACTCAACTCATTTTCACGGATGGACGTTTAAAGTCTCTGCATATCGAATTATGTGCAAGGTTATGTGGAGATGGTACCTGACTCAGCATTTAGCTCAGTTTTCCATGCACAATATTCAAGCGGTGTATTTTTTCACTGACAAACTTATTTTGAATCCTAATTACCGTAAGAGAAAATAGGCTGAAACAACCAAAGTAATACAGTGATACTTTTTGATAAGATATCTGAAATTCTGTTAAGGAGAGATATACTGTTTTGGAGGTTTGTAACCGTAATTATTTCTTATTGATTTTTGTCAGCTCTTGATATTTTTGTGTGCCCATACATTCACAATGCTCGTTAACATTGCATTTCTTTTGTATGTAGGCGAAAACATGATTACTTATGTGTGCGTGAACCGTTAGAAAGTTTCCACTAACAGACCGGTACTGTGGTCAGGAATTATGATTAACAGAGGTAACTTTCTGCAATTCAGACTTACGCATTGGTGAATGAGACTTTGAAAGAAAAACCAGGCGTTCTGTTGTCTAGATAACTTAATCAATTTTATAACATTCGTTCTAAGTCATTTCATCTTCATATTTAAAGTTGGAAAATTAATGTTTGCCTTGTAAGGCTCCTTCTCTTAACGAACATGAATGAGACATTAAGAAAACGGGAGGTAACATGATATTTTCTTCGAGGTAAAGTTTTACACCTTGTGTTTGCATGCAAATAGACAAATAATTTGAGCTGTTGAAGAAAGCCTTATGCAAATGTTTCCGACTCTCTTGTCCTCTATGTCTTAACTTCCGTTCTGTTAAACGTTTCATCGACGATTAACTTAGTAACACGCACAAGTGCAGTCAGACTATAAAAATCAGTAATCAAAATAACATTAAATTATACTCTTTTCTGTGATATCCTTTTATAATAGCAGTTTATTGTCAGACTCATTCCTACACAAGGTTTCAAGCGAAATAAGGTAACTGAGTTGGTCATTTTGCAATTGGCACATCACCAGCTTTCAAAGTACTTAGAATATGGCTATTTTCTCATGGGGGAAAGATAACATCCCACACTGAGACAGAGTTCATCACTAATATTGATCCATCAAGTATGTGCACGGATAGATGTGATAATTTCAATGATACCTCTAGCAAAATCCACTCACAAAAATAACTGAAATATTTACTGTTAAGAATTACGTCAAACAACGTTCACTAATCAATCACAGTTAACCGTGACTCACGAAAGCAGAAACAAACTTCGATTTAGAAAAAGTCACTTGACACATCAGTCGGAAATTAGCACTACTGGCTCTCACGAAACAGAGCACAACAAATTCCTGTACACTGCACCATTTACTTAGTGAACAGTAAATTAAACGTCAAAAATCTGACAGTGTTGATATCATTCACCCATTCTACCTTAGCTTGCGGCATTCGAAAAGCGTTCCGCCAATGGGGTTTTGTTTATATTTCACATATGCATGTGGGTAGCAAGAGCCACTCAATCATGTATCAAGAAGTATCATCAGTACCCAATGCGAATAACTCCTTCCCAGAAATCACAAACATTCCCAAAAGATCCTGTGTATGTTAAAAATCAGGCATAACATAAAAAGTACCGATTTGTTGCATGACGTGAAAAAAAACAAATGCATTCAATGCACACAAACAAGAGAACGAAGTGTGGATTCGTCGGGAATGGATTTTTCTTTAGACATCAATAAACTTGAAAGTACCAGATAGAAGGTGAGTTTTTACCAACTTAATCCAACCTAATCATTTGCCAAATGTGTATGAACCATGTTTCACACTGAAAAAGAAGAAACCTTGTCTTCTATTACTTATGGGGATTTCGACGCGGAATATTTGAAGTAGCCGATCTCCATGTACATACTTGACGTCCATTACTCGTGTTATTCTGATACTTTTAGTTTAGAGTTGTACGCATTACGAGGAAATGTATATCAAACACTGCTTCATCTCCTCCGCTACGTGTTTTATCATAACTGTTCCAACTGAAATGCAACCAACTTATTTCGTGAGTCTTTATTTCAATAGTACTATTATATTTGGTTCGGCCCGTGCATGCTGATTCGGAACGTCAATGTGGGCTGTGCATGCACGGTTACAAAATTCATTGATTGTTGAAGGTTTGACATATTATGAAGACAATGCCTTCAAACGGACAAACTTTAAATTATTGACGACACATCCAGGCAAAACATTCACGAAGGCCAAACGGTTGGCAAATTATGAGTGTCGAAGTCGACCAGTTTGTATGAAGGTAGGCATATTAGGAAACTGCGCAGGTTTCGTTGGGTTTGACACAAATTTGGCGGCAGTAAACACGCGTTAAAACTTGTCTTCTTGTTGGCTTATTCACCTATCAAAATTTGAATGACTTACCTCTAGAACTTTGCAGGTAACGCAGACTTCCACATGAAGTGGGCAGCTGCCTGAATCTTCTTCACTGTAAACACAGATTAATCCAAATCACCACCTGAGGGCGGATTTCAGAAATGATGTGCAAATTTATCTGCAATTAAAAACGGATTGACGTTTACCAGATTTGTAAGTACACACTTTAATATGTATATATATTTATGTGTTGTACGCCATATATGGAATATCAATTTTATCAGAATTCGCACTCGTCCCGTTATATGTTCGCGCCGGATACTTGCTAGCCTAAGGAGTGTGAGCTATAAAGTTAGTGTGCGTTTTACAAGAACATTTTGTTTACATCTCCATAGTGACTCAACGGAAATGATGCAAACTAATTAAACCTGACGCACATGTAAGCCAGAGGTGAACACAATATTATTGACAGTGGCAGCTTGTCCACATTCTCTGCAAAGAGACACGTTCAAACCAAAACTTTCGAGGTTGATATTAACATGGCAGGCTAGCGAAAGACGAACGAAATGGTAGCTGATGAGTGCATTTTGTCAGTGACAGACTACAAGCGATAGAACAGCAATCATGGAACCGAATCTACTGTATTGTTAAGGTGTGAAAAATTGGATAAAAAGTGGTATGGTGATATAGAGTATGTTACCAGGTTGAAGCAGAGCACGTGAGCAATTGTGTTTATACAAAAGCATAGAATTTGTTTGTAAACGGTAAAGTGTGTTCTGATTTCGGAAGTCGTCTTAGTAAGAAACCTGAAGTTATTTCCAATTTACACCCTGTTTCTTTCGAGTGTCTAGCTGTAACAGTTTGCGAGGTCCATTTTTCGAGTCTACCAGCCACCTGAGAATGTGTTCTTTGATGTGTTCGCAGTTGCCGACTTGTACCAATGCAGTCATTGATGAAACTACGGAACGCATGGTATGTTACCACCATGACTGTTAGATTCGTCTTCGGTGTTGACAATATCTGCATCGCCTCTACAATAGATCAGAGTTGTGCTATGTTTTACGTTTACTTGATGAGCAAGGTGAATTTAGGTTTGATTCGATAAAACTTGTCATTCACGCGAAAAGACGAAGATAGCCACCATACTTCATGTGGTGCAGTTGTGATAACACATTTTTGATTGAAAGGCTGGTCAAATCTTGTTTACAAAGGACAGACCGTAGCCACTATCCTGTGACATTACCTGTACTAGTTGTCTCTAGTGTCCTTTCATAGGAGGTTTAACAGTTCAACGAGATCTACCGGAAGGTGTGCACACAACTCCATCTTTCTAGAGCATGGTGTTTTTTAGGTTTCCACTTCTAGACACCTACCTGTCTGATTTTATAAACAACAGGATATCTAAGAAAATCAATCATCTGCCGATCTCAGATTCTAGTGATAACATATTTCATTGGTGGAACGGAAGTAATTTGTCAATTTCCAACCAATTTCACATTACAGGAATGACAGTTTTAACAACTAAGCTTGATGATTCACATTCCGTTAAGTTATCCTAGTGGTCGCAAACATGTAATCTAGAAGAAAAGCATCCAGCCGATCATCCTCTCCGTTCACAACAAGCTATAGTTTTAGCTCCTCATGCGGTCATCATGACAAGCCAACGAAGTAGATTGAGGTCAGCCTACGTCACTTCAAATGTACTCAGTGCAACTAAATGCACACACAATCCTAAGTCACAACATTTATGAAGCCGTGTTCAAAGCTTGCCGACTTGTAAGCCAATCAGAGGATGTCTATCGAATTCGTTTGACTTAACAGGGATGTTAGATGAAGCACCCGCCTGCAAGAAAATAGGAATGGTTGTTCAGATATACACAATGTGACCATGGCAAAGCTAGTTGATGGTACTGTGAGAATCCTATCGGCGGCTGTAAAACTGCAATTGAACGCGTTTTGTTGTTGTTTTTGTACACTTGAGTGCTGGAAAATATCTTGTTATTTTGATTGCTATGTATATTTGTAAAATATTAATCCTGGTGTCTCTGAAATTTCAGTAGTTTACTTAATTTACTCAACGAACGTTCTTGCGCATACTTCATCCACTAACCTTCAGAATATGGCGACGAATTTGAGCGACAAATGCTAACAGTGTAGCGGTCAATATTGTTAGACGAAAGATAGCATTGTATATCTGACAAACTACAATCTAGCCAGTTAAGTTTAATGTCTGATGAATGCTTCTACTATTCAGCCACTGCGTTGGTGCCCGACTTTCATAACATTTTTGTGACATAACTCGTTCTACTCTCTTGAAAGGCATGCTGTTGTTCATGTTTGCAGTAGATCAGAAAACCTTATATCAAAACTTATGCAGATGTCACCGCGGTTTGTTCATAAATGGCACATTTACCCTAATCCGACCTGATTATTTCGATAGATGTGTGCACTGTTGTAACGAATAAGACAGAAAACCGAATACACCAAGTGCATATTTCACTCCACGGCGTCCACCTAGTTGCGATACATAATAAAACGAAATCATTAAATCGCCGAGTGCATCACCCGATTGATGAACACATGGACAAACCAAACTGTTCCTACAAATGAGTTACAAGCGTCCATGTTAATTGATTTATGCCACTGGTCACACATTTGAACTCACATACAGATGAGCCTATTCACATTTAAAGGTGAACCTAGCGTCCAAAGGTGCATGGAATCCGAACCGTAATATTAAATGTTAATCCGAGTAATACGTCATTCTTTTATATTGATAAGATTTCTTCAGGGTGTGTTCTACCTTTATAAATTTATCAACAGTACTGTTACTCGCTTTACCTTAAAGATAATTTTGCTGACATTTGTGAAGTACAAATTAGTTCATATTAACTGGCTGCATTTTGTTCCGGAATTTGTTTTAAAAATTTTGGCAGACTTTCAGACATCCATAGACTACACGATAGTCGCTGTTCTCTGAAACTCTCAATAACCGACGTTACCTGATGAGTTATCTTTATACGAGTGAGTATCAGATTAACCAAAAATGTAACGAAACTCTAAATGTCCAAGGTAACATCAAAGTATAATAACGTCATAACGCATGCTGGATTTTGAACCGTTTAACATACAATATACTCAGGGGCATAATATACGTACGTAGTTTATGTTACACCAATAGACACAAAACCCTGTGCTAAGCACTTCGCACTCACTTTGGAAGTCCCTACTACCTAAATAAACCACGCAATAGTATGTAGGAAATCACTTACAAGACATTCGCTCTGTACTAATTACACCTCGTCCACATTGTGCACTGGAATACAATAGAACAATTGTTTTGAAAAGTGTAAACAACCTCATTGACGGTCTGAAGGTTATTCATCTAATTGTGACTAAAACCAGGAGCTTGGATTTTGCTGGCATCTCACCTGTTGGACAAGTGGTAGCAAGTCAGTTCCCCATCACTTCGAAAGAAACAATGTCATTTCTTGCTTTTTATGCCAACAAGTAAATTGTTAGGTTACATAGTAAACGTCACTGAGCTGTTGCGTATTATGCCTAACAAACAGGATTAGTGATGATTATTGAGCCGAGGTCTTGCACACCAAGTATATGCTGGCTGATTGCATTGGTTCACAAATTAAAGTGTTTACCGATGTTTCACAGGTTTTATTGTTTCACCTTAGTCGACATTGATCTCACAGTGGCAGTGATTCGTCCGTTTTAAACAAGATTCATTGTTCACAAGCGAGAGTGGTTGAGCGTTCAGATTTGATAATCCGGTCGTGCCTAATGTGAGGTCAATGGCGCAGTGGCTAACACGGTTGCCTCATGACTGGAATGTCCGGAGTTCAAATCTCGGCCGTGGCAAGGATACGCACTACTGACGAGCTCTAATGAGAGCGAAACTCGAGTCTAGTGCTTCTTTTCGAAAGAGGCTGGCTGGAAAGTCTATGTGAATGCGAACGCTGCGATCAAATGTGAGCGGTAGTCAAGTTGAAAAAGATTCAAAGCGTTGGTTTTTCTTGTCCCGACAGGTCCATTCACGTAAGGAGCGTTGACAGAGTGAAAATCATCTACGTTGTATTGCCATCAGTTCGACTTTGGTGGATATGGCGTGTGAACGGCGTGCGGAAAGCAAA
Source organism: Paragonimus westermani (assembly GCA_008508345.1). Lineage (NCBI taxonomy): Eukaryota > Metazoa > Platyhelminthes > Trematoda > Plagiorchiida > Troglotrematidae > Paragonimus > Paragonimus westermani. Next base: position 130,470 of record QNGE01000602.1, read on the forward strand.
ATCAGTTTCTTTACCGGTGTGGTAGATTAACATGTGCTTCGGGGATTTATAGCGTGTGAATGGCACACGGTGCGGTGGCTTAGTATGGTGCAGCATCGTTACGACTCAGGTTTGTTCAATAGCACTTGGAACACCCTAAACCGACGAATTTAAGGCTAAAAACATTAAAGGCATATGGCTTGAGCGATTAAAATGTATACTGAGACGATCAAAATAAATTTCTGATGATAGGTGAGTAGCAATGCAGAATGAAGTAGTTGTTACTTAGGCCTGACAACAAGTTGAGCTACGGTACAGTTTAGTTTAAATGTTCAAACGCAATCAATGAATTAAGCTGCTTTCACAACACTGAGTACTATGTACAGTACCGATACAAACAATAAAATCGTAATCTTTGTCTGCGCCCAGCGGGTATCTGAATTTCTGTGTTGCGCCAAAGTTTGGTTTATGGAATCCTCATCAGTGGTCCTGCTTACGGGCGTAAGATAGAATTCCACCCCATTTCCACATGTTCTTCGAATGTTTGGTAAAAATGGGAAATTGCATTCAATCATCGCTAGTAATGCGGAATTCCTTAAAATATCTTCTTAGCCAACGAAGTTTTCCGAGCAATCCTGCTCCCTTCGACCATTAATGCTTACTTCTAACAGGAGGAATCAGGCAAAAACACAAAAGCTTTCAGATCATCGGTCCAATGAATATTCATTTCATATCGAGAAGCTTACGTTTTTCTTTGATATCCCGAAATATATCGACCAATCCAAAATTCAGCAGTCCCTTTTTAATTCTAGCACAATTTTCTGAAATGACTCTGAAATTATTTGAAACCATACTGTTGACATCTGTGATTGTGTGGCTCACAATTATAATCAAGCACAACTTTCATTAGTACACAGTTCGCAATGGAGTGCAGAGTATTTTCTGAGTCATGCTCCAACCCGGGATTAAGATAATACAGTAACACTACACACTTGTAAAACGTACGAATGAAAAGGATTCAACCTGAGTTTCCCAACAAAACACACGGAGCGAATGTCATCCGTAAACTAATCTTATCCACAGAAAATATACATGGAGGTCACATGACGACACTTTTACGAACGTAGGCAGTTCATAGCCAAGCGTTAGAAGAAGTCAAAAAACAGTGGTTCTCAGTTATTTCTGATATATGCACTTCTTGGGTGCAGAATATAATTTGAAAGAAAGCTTATCTGATTTACTGGCCTTCAAATCATATACAACACAATCTCAGTATTATTTTGCAGATAGTTATTCAAAATGTTTTTGTCAACACGTTAGATGTTTACCTGGTGCTGCATTTGATTGACTGACGTGATGAAATATTCATGGAAAACCAGACAGAAGCTTTAACGTGAATTGTAAGATGCTAACTGCATTGTTTGTGGAAATTACCTCAGTCTTCCCAAAACACAACTTATTGAGATCAAACATTAATTAAGGTTTGCTTCGTTTTTTTCCATGCACATCTGAGATTCTTGCCACAAAATGTTGAAAATCGCATTCACTACTTTTGTTCATTGGTGCAGAGGGGAAGAATTCAAATACAACCTTTTCAACCGACTTTTTTATGGAGTTCCTTAAAAAGAGTGGTATTGATTCCATTCTTTCATTTTATAAAATTCTCTTCGAAATTTATCAAACGAAGAAGATTTCAGTAGATTCTATGGACAGGGTGTAAAAATGTTGGATACAATTCAAGAAATTTCTGGCTGTGCAAAAGTTCACTAAATTTCCACAAACTCTCTCGTAAGTACACGAACGAAATACCACTTAAACTTATCTCCTATTACGCAACCTTATCATTTGGCTTTGTTGTTGACAAGAGGGTAAAATATTGTATGACCACCGATAAGCAGACAAGGCGATTGGTCGGACGATGCTGTATTTCTTTGCTTGATCTACAAAGCTAGCCAGCCTCAACTGTTCAACTGTGCAGTTTATACTCTCTCTCTCTCATTTATGCTGACCCAATAAATACCTTTTAGTTGGAAGCCCACGCAAGTGCACAATTAATTGTAACCCTGAATACATTTATCGGGATAAATAGTTGAACGCAATTTATCCCTCATTAGTCTTGCACCTAGTACAGCTTTTAGCTTGCATGTTATTGGCTCTATAAACCTGTGTTCTAACTACAGGTTTGCTTTGCCTCACCGATGCTAACCGCTTGTTTCTTAGCCAGGGTCAGTGTAGCCGTAGGATTTCGCGGGCCATTGTATTTTTTCTCTTTTAACCTTTCGTTTTTCTCTGGTCGAAACGTGGAGGAATATAAACTACGAAAGGACCTCAACCTACTCTGGATTTGTTATACAAATCCACGTTCTATTTTATTCGTGAAGTAACACTGAAGAAACGAAATGATTTATTAAAAAGCTGCAAAATGTTACTGAACAGCAAGTGATTAACAATCGAACAATGGACATCAACTAAATGACTTGAAAAAATCAAGGCTATATCAAAAGGTTATCCCAAAAATGAGAGCAGTGTGACGGCACATTTTCAGCAGCGTGCCAGTGGATGCTTCGCATAAAGTGAGGCTATCCACCAGCAGACTCGGCTTGATGATTTCGAAGCAAAGTAGTGTAAAACGGTGACTCGTAAAAATACGTGAGGGGAGGGGCGGGTTACAAAATGGGAGAACTTCAGAACTACAAACTTTTGGGTCACTATTAAGCAGTTTGGAATTATGAGAGTAAATTGACAAACATTCTAATTTTGAAACAGTATCCACAACGCGTTTGCGAACGAGAACAGTTCGGAGAAACTTCTGTGAACTAAACACGGGTATGTGTCCTAAAAGCATAACCATAACTGGCATCAAGAAATGACACACAATGACAACCTACGAAATTGCCTCATATACTTCCGACCTCTTATTGAGATGTACCTGAAAGCTAACCATTATTTCATAGAAAGACCTGTCAACTAATGGCTATAGAACACAAAGTTATACCGATAGAATTGCCGCGGACTGACAGCTTAGTTCGGTTGGAAACTCCATATTTCACTGACCGAATTAAAACAGATTTCCGCATTTCTTTGATTAGTGACTGGAACAACCATTATGAAGTTTCACTTTTGAATATGGTCATATTTGATAACTTTACTATGTCAGCTAACTGTGCCACACTGACAACTACTCTAACCTTTCTGTTAGCTAACTCACTTGCATATTACCGCATTTGTTGACTGGTAGAGCACCTGATACACTGCACCAGTTTTCGTGTTATTTCAGTCGGCCAATCCACAAAAAAGCGATACACCAAATCACTATCTTACAATAATCTTCGCGACTTATTATAAAACAGCACGGTATTCTACAGGATGTGCCAAAAACATAACAAATTTCCGATACACTACGTGACCGGGAAGAATTTCTAGCCAAATTAAATGCTAAAAACAGTTTTATTCTGATTTTTAGAGTGTAACGTTTTCCTTTTAGAGTGAAGAGTAGGCAGGGTGAAAGAAATAGAAACATTAAGAATGTAGCTGGGAACTCATTGTGATTAGGGTATCTTGGTAATGTTTGCCAGTTATAGTTATATCTGGTTATTACTAACACAAAAAGGAATCTTGTGTTGGGCGCAATTGAATTAACGTTCCGAAAATGTTACCTGGCGTACAGAATTTTTGCGCCTACGCTCAGGTTGCTAAGATTATTAGCTGCGTGGGAAGTAGCCCGTCAAAACAAACAGATATTCGTCACGATGTGCTGAAATATTCTACATTTTTCCGAGTTACTACTGAAAAAATTAAACGAACTGTTAAAATATCGCAAGCTGCATCTTCCTTCTTCGCTGACAAAGTCAGTAAAGGAAGCCACTCGGTTTAATGTAAGGCAAGTCGTATAATAATCGATAATCTGCTGTTATATTCTGTTTATATCCAAGATCTGGTACAGCATGAACATAAACACATAAAACTGCTTCGTGATGTCTACTGGTGAAGATTAACCAAATCCAAACTCTGAGACTGAAAGTTGCCGATAAAATTGCCTTGTCAGAATATTATTTGACTTATGTCCGGACATGCCGTTTATCCACCGTAGACTGGAAGAAGTATGATCGGAAGGCTTATGAATTCAAGAGCAACCTCATGTGGTTGACTATATTCTAGCCATAGATTTTGAAGTCATTTAACCTAAAACGGACCGTATTTGTACACCACCCCTCAAGGGTTGATCTGTATAGTTTGTGCTTCAGCCCGTACCCTTTGCATCCGTGCGAGTAAGACGGGGAAAACCTGTGGGGGGATTGTGCTCGCCTTGACCAACTCCAGGAAAAGTAACCAAAATTAGCCTCACAGAAACCGAAATACTTGTCCGTTGAATAGAGCTGCGACATCATCCAGAGATTACGATAAATACCAAGAAGAACTTTGATACAAAGAATGTAAGCAAAGAGAGTACACGAAAAAATAGATTAGTTGCTGAAGAAGGCTACCCTTTTGGTTAAATGTCATCACTCTTTATTCAGCAAAAACATTGAATTAAACACAAAGTAGAGGATTCAGTACAGAGAGTGTTCACGTGCGGCTGGATAGAGAAGATGGGCATCAATTTCTCCGGTTTTGAAGCAGAAAGTATCCTCATCCCGCCCGTTTGCATTTTGTGTCATTATAAAGAAAAGCATTGCAAAACGCTCTCTCCGCCTCAACTTGTCGTATCCAATGCCTACTTTTTGGCAGTCCACAAAATCTGGATACATTGACGCATCGGTTAGAATAGCATAAAGTGGCCATATTGATATTACCACAGGTATTGATAGTTCCTTTGTATTGAACGGCCGAGTTCACTGTTGTAAAGCACAGTTCTAAAAACTATCTCACGCCTGGTTTCCGTCACACTTTCCCGTTAGGTACCTTATGTATCCAGTTTATTAGTTTGCATATTCACTGTTAGAACTTGTGTTAGACTTATCTGAACCAACAGATACATTCGATTTATGTGATTGCGAATGTCTTATGGTGCGTACTTTGGGAAGTTGACGCAAATGAACATACATATGTACCATGCCAACTCCCTGCATATATTGCAAACTTTCGATTTAGATTAGCTAGCTTGAAGATTAAATTTATCCGGATACTACAGAAAGTGGTTGAATTTCTTAAGACCTACGCACGCAGGCTGGCAAATTGGTGTGAAATTTTTACTACGATAAAATTGGTAAATGCCTCTTACCACTCAGGGGATCACAGGTATTATTCTACGATATCCTCCCGCAGGTTTAACGAAAGCTTTTAAAGTTAGCTGTCGATTTACCATAAAATTTGGGTTCTGTAGTGTTTACATTAAAATGGTTTGATAAATGAATACTTTGAAACAGATATAAAACCGTATTTTAAGACTGTTCTCTTGCACTTAACCGCCCATCTGTTAACCGTCAAAATTTGTGTGGTAGCCATAGTGACAAGAACGTATAGTCTTGTTACTCAATCCCTCGTTATTTTCTCGCCAACGCTACTCGGCTTCCGTTTCCTTTTCGAACTTGATTCACTTGGTGTGGTATCACACATGACCTCCGCAGTGAGATTACACACTATCCTCTTATCATCTTGTGTATAAGCTGGGTACACCCAACAGTTGTTAAAACGCTTCAGTGCCTCCTGTTGTGCTAGACACTTCATTGACTAAACTGGTGACTGGCAGCTCTGTGTCATGTACTGAAAGTGTGTCAACAAATGAAGGTTTTAAACACACTCGTTTGACGTCTTGATTCTGTTCTTGTGGTCGTCCTGTGGATAAGATATTTCGTATTATATTGAAGAACACTGCGGTTTTATTTTCAATGACCACTTTGGCTTCTGTTTTGAAGTATGTCTAGAGAAGCTTCAGGTATTTTGCAACAATCACTTGGTTGAAGCCTATTTAGTTATTAGGCTGAAGAACTGAGTCAAAATTGTGCGAACAAACTTGACCATTTTTTCGAAAGTAACTTCACGGTGGTTGGCAGAATAGATCGCCCTGAATTAATTTTAACATCTTCATAATTGATTTTCAAAGTGAATGCTCAATATTGCTTTTGAATAGGATTTGTTCGTTTGTAACGGAACTTGACTGCAACCTACTTAATGAAATATAACCTATTTTGTTCTAACTTACGTCTGTAGTCGGTCGCGTTGCTATGGTCTCAGATGTTGCGGACTAAGATGTGGCACGTAGAACGGGGACAATTTGGTGTGCCTTCGTAAGAGTTCTTTCATACGTTTGTCTAAACTAGTACGTCACCAGCTATTTACCATTGCTGTCTGAACAGCACGTGATGTTCCACGTGACAATCGTTTATGAGTCCAACCAAGCCGGATATATATGCAAATGATGAAAAATGACAGAATTAGTCAAAGGCATCTAAGTTTAACCATACACCTGCAAATTATTTGTAGGATTGAGCTCACATTGCAGTCAGTTTGATTGCAAGATGACATTATTCAAAGATTGCTTGCAACAGTTAATTTTCTGATTGGTTAGCAATGGTTTTCGGTTTTGTTTACTGGTCATGTTATCTGTAGTAGAATATGAGTATTGTCAGGTTATTTACTGCCAGTAAACCACCATGATATGTAAACCTGCCTTGTTATTGACATAATCGGTCGTTTAATATTACCACACAAAAATGTACATCGACTGAACGTGATAATGAGCAAAGGAAATCACATGTAACAAGATTAAAATCAACATTAAAACGGATATGTATATAGTGTCGTGCATAATGGTTTCACCGAAAAAAAACAGACTGAAGGAGTTTCTGATGGTTTGGAACAGTGGTGATGTTGTTCGTAGCTCGGGTTGATAGTTTTGGTATTGATACGTTCGCCGAGCATGGCATTTAGGTGGCCAACGTTTCATCATCAAGCGAGGTGACATCATTAGTGCGTGAGTGTTTCAGCGTATAGTTTTGAATGTGGCGTTTGGTGAAGTTGGATCGATGCCTGCTCTTATATAGCAGAGTGCGTTAACCCACTGGTCTGAATTCTGGTTGGTCGCTTTCTGTCGTGTTTGGCCTGGCCCACCATTGGTTGATTTTGTCGCAATTGAGCTTTGACCTGATGTCTGATTGGTTGTTCCCAGGAGTCCTTGGGCTGGAGTCTGATTGGCTGCCCTCTGTCGTTTGGGCCTACCGGTATTTGGGCTTGGTGACGTTTACGTCTCCTCAGATCCTTGATTCACCCACGAGGACGAAACTGGCCACGCCTTCAACTTGAACACCGCAGAAATCCTTACTCACGCAAATACCAAACATGCAAGAGAATTTCTCAAAGCTTGGTACTCATCAACCGGTTCAATAAACAAACACATCGAACTAGACAAAATCTATCATCCAACGGATGATTTGTTTTGGTGGCTTAACAAACAGCGGAATAAATCTCCTCGACATTCAGCCATTACTAGATTCTTGATCCACTCGTTCCCTATGACAGTCATCCACGCTACACAGTGATTTCTGTGCACAATTTCATTAGTCATGTTACACTGAAGAAATCCGAACATCAGACTTCACGAACAACATATTTCTAACTAATCACTAGTATCCTGCGGAAATTGAGGTTACTTGTTCGACTTGAAGATTAGTTAGAGACTATTTGATCCACCGCGAATAGTATAATTGCAACATTGGTGCTGACCTGCAGAACACGTTCTAAGTAAGATGATCAGTGGATACATATAATTAACGAGCAATGAAAGTCAAATAGCTAATAACCTTTTTTAATTGTTCACACAGTATGAAGACGGCAGATTTTGTGGTGTGTCACTTTCGTCCCCTTAAGTCCACGCATGCAGAGAGGTTCTTGCTTGAAGACAGTTTTCAACCTGTCACATAGTGACTGGCTATTTTCAGCGAAGTTCAAATAGAAACGGAGAAGGTCAGAATTGAGTGTTCGGTTAAAGTGGAACTTCACAATTTATCATCCCCAATATCACTTTAGATACTAGGATGAATGTCTTGGTGTGTAAGATGAGACATTTCCGTTCAAGTCTCACTTAGGCTTACGTTAAACTATCGCATTCAAACACGGACGGAGAAGGTAGTGTTAGACTAGTTTTATACATTTTTGTCGCAGGTAAACCATCAGTATATAATATTTTTCTACATAATTGAGAAACAAAGTGACCTGTAGTCTGGAGCTTTCGTCAATACCCTCCGAAATCGCGATATTTGGAGACTGCCAGCACCACTGGTCTCTTAGACACAGTATCCAGAAAAAAAACAACTTACTTGTTTTATTCGTTTTTACGAGCAGAGTGAAAGGTAATCGAACGAGTTGGATGACAACCCAATTTCAGTTTAGATTTCTTCATCCATTAGCGCAGGTCTCTTTATATGATTTTTGATTTCCTCATGCCACCTGGCTTATGCTATGGGCACTTACAAATCTGGATAGTTGTCACATGATCCGATTGGAAGAGATGTGATATCAGCGGAGTAAAACATTCATCCGACATGGTTCGTCAATTCTACAAACCCCGAGATGCAGTACCGCAACCAGTTACCACTTATCGCGGACTGTAAGAAGTTGTACGCGCGTAAACCTGGTTTCAGTTGTAGCTGGCTGTACTGAAGAAAATCAAGCCTGTTGGAAATGCTGGCAGATTTGTCCCTTATGCGCTCCAACTGAACTGGTTGTGTTTGCACGAATTTTGAAACTTACGATTTATTGCATCAAGTGTTTCTGTTCACATGCATTTCTGGTTAGTGAAAACCAGATAAACTGAAACTTGTCAGCCTCGTTTGCATCAAGTTGAACCTACTTCATAAAAACGTCTTAGGATGCGGATAAAGAGCATACATCGAACCCCCTTAGCATCAACGTATGAATGTGTAGTAAACAGTCTGAATTGCACTTGGAGGTAGTCACCAAGAAATAACCCAACATCAAATAGAACAAAATTAATAAGGCGTTTTTAGCCTCTCAGCTGAATTGACATCAGCGTTTAGAAGGAATACGATCGATCCCACTGAATCTGAATGTCTTCCTTCCTGTGTTGAAAAAGTGTTGTGTAGACATGGTAAGAATTCGTGCACATCAGAATCTACCAAATCATTAATGGTTCAAAGAAAAATTGTGATTATGGATTTTTGTCTACAGCAGTGACCAAACTTGTATACGTGTTGCTTTGTAAATATATGGAGTAATGTCCAGCTTTTACGCTTTCCTTAGTGAGCAAATGAACGAAATTTCAGTGGGTTTTTCGATGAAACATCTTGTAACGGATTTCTTGGAGACCAAAATAGATTCCGCACTGAAAGAAACCACATCGAAACACGCGTTTTGCAAATCCACTAGAAATGTTTTACACAAGACAGTTAGGAGATTTCGAAAGTTTTAATCACAACTGTCGTAAGGGAATCGTTTTGAAGCCACGTTCGCATACATCAGAGATGTTGGTCACGCAATGTTACTTTCCGCTAGAAATGAGGGCGCTGACAGATTTCCAAGATATCGACGAACATCCACTGACTTCTGTCATAAGACACAGTGAAGTTGCTTCCCAAAAGTTTAAAAGGCAACAGTAACAATGATGTACATAAAATCTCGTTCCTCCATGACTACTGGCCAACAGTGACAGAATGTTTCGAATAGTCAACGCATCGGAGACTTACAACTTAACAAAATTAGTTATAGTACGGCGAAGCAGAGTTTCGTTGGCCAACTGTCTTAAAAGCTAACGGTCCCTGAATATCGAACACGTTAGTTACATATATGTCCGTGTGACTGATATGTGTGCCTCAAAGGAGTGTACGGACGAACAACTCCAGCAAGTCATTTCATTCCGAATTTCTATAGATACGAATAAAACAAAAAGCTTTTCTATGGAAGCCGACGAACGACAACCGGCACCATCAGTAACAAAACACGATAGGTTCAGAGCTTGCGGTGCACACTTTATGGCATATCAGAGCAATCAGAAACGCGTTGCCTGGCTATTTCAGATCTTGAGGATTAAACACTGCGGTCAACGTTTGAGTCACTAACCACTTTTGGATGGCGCAGTTGGTACTGTGACAGTAATTTTCCTCAATGTGTACTGAATTCTCCTGATCCAGCTAGCCAGTGATGCTGGATGTTAATATTTCATTTATCATTATCAGCACCAAAACTGAACCATCAGACTTTATACAACATTCACTTTACAACTACAGCAACAGATAAGATTCCGGTTTTATCAGAGACGAGCTGGTGTTTGCAGTTCCAAAACAAACAAGTATATTATGTTCGAAATTTATGCACATATGAGACCAGGTGACGACTGTTAAATAACATCTAACTGGTAACGTGAATAAGGCTCAGCTTCGAATAGGCGACGGAACATCAAATGGTTTCATCGAGTGAACAGCATGACCTGTTTTCGAGTTGTGCTAGACAGAAGGTGAAGTCGGATTTCCATTTACGTAGTGATTTGTTGTTGCGTGTGCTTTCGTCGTGTATGCCAACCAGTTGGTCGTATGTTTACCTAGTCCTGTGCGTAGACACCAGTTTGTTCTACATATATAAATTTCATGATAATTGTAAACGGAATAAGTGATTCGATGGTAGGCAAAATGTTTTGATCGTATTCGACTAACAGGAAACACATCAACATTTCGACTTGAACGTAACAGATGAATTTCAGCCATAGGCTTTGAATTGATTGGTGCGGACTGAAATTCACAACTTGAGGCCACCTCCAATATACATATTACGCACTAATTGTTTCTTTGGAATTGTATGTACTAGTGTTATTTGACAAATTCGTGCTCTGAGTATCGAGAAACTTGTCAAATTTCGTTCGCGATTAAGACCTTGCTTAACGTCTTTTTCTTCCTCATGTATATAGACATCCGTACAAATACACTAGAGTTGTGATACAGTATTTGTACCAGGAATCGTTTGTGTTAAATCAGCTCATTCGATGTTGTCAAATATGCATGTTTGAATAGTTAAGCCGTGAATTTTGGCATGTAAGACACTGTTTCGCTTTGTACTGATCTCTTGTCTATAAGTGATCCGGGTGTGGAGAATGCTACTCCGGGAACCCATGTAATTCACATTTTCCTATAGTTCAACAATTTCAGTTTCCTGTAAAAATTCCATATTATTGGAAGACAGTCCATAATGCCAGCTACATCCAAATGGTATTTGTTAGAAAGTACTTACTCATTTCCCAATTCCATCAGAACGAAGTAGCAACAGCCGAGCATTTTTTCCGGAGTCATTTGTTTGAATCAGCAAGTTAGGTGATCAAGTACGATCGAAAATACTACCCTGTGGTTTCATTTTGGTTCACCGGCCACCAGCGTCCTTTTAAGTTATGAATGGGCGGATTGAGGGTTAAAGTAAATCGAATGTCTTAAGTTGACAGTCTTCTTGATTCATGCCTAGTTGCTGGTTTAAGGAAAAATGACCACCTTGGATGATAGTAGATTCGAAGCATGAGCTCAAGTTCCTTTGAAGTATGCACTATCTAGAAATTCATTACATAGTAATATATCTCACCCTATCTCTCTAACACTTGTCATTCAGTCTTTATTTCCAAACTGACCAGGACAAACTGACTCGTGTGAAGCCTGACCGTGGACAATTCAGACTCTGTGTTTTCTTCAAAGTCCTGCAAATAAGTGTATAAAACTGATGGTAAGGTTTCCATACCGGAAGTTGGGAGACTGTTTGAGTTTGCCTATTACAGGCTTAAAATATATTAAAAGTTGGTTAGTAATTGTATCTCGTATGTGTAAATCAAGTGCGTTAAATACTCAGGTCTACGGGACTCCATCCAGCTTCAGACTAAGATGAGTGTACTTTGCAATTGGTTAGTCCCAGTGACCACCATTGAGGCAGCACACCACAGAATGTTAGTCGAAGCAGTCACTCATGGGTCACAAAGTCAGTAGTTTGGCTATGTCCGCGAAAGAAAGTTCAGATACCTCGCCCTCCTTAAGGAGCGGAAGAAAGAATGTCTTCGTTCACCGAAATTATACCTTTATACAATTCAATTGTCTATATAAATCAACAATAATTTGCTTTGCTTGAATACAAAAACAATTATTTTAGGTTTTCCGTTAAGGGCATATAGAACGCAAATCTCCATTTGTAAGCTTTTACCAGAATCTTCAAATGCTGAACTGGTTGGTGGAATGCAGCTAGCTCTTTATCTGTACGATGTGAACCTGAAATCTACAAGGCGCCTGAAGCCGCCCAAAAGGAATTTAGACTAACGAAAGGACTTTATCTTATTCTATCTCCTCAGTCGCCTACTAATAACATTTCTGATTGCATGTTCCTGTCCAGAAACCGCTGGAGATATCCGTTTAGACTCAGCACATCTCGAACATGCTGGAGTTCATTGGATAAGGTGTCTGGCATGCATATCCTTTGCGCTCTGTTTGTTAAGCAACAAACCAAATTTCGCTTATACTTCAACGGGACAAAGCTGCAAAAGTGTGGGTACTGGCCAGTGCACGTTTTTTTCCTGTGAACTGACCTTTGAATTGATCCGTCAGTTCTGCGAAGCATAATGACATCTAAAAACGATAGTTGGTTGTTCGTCTCTAATTCAATAGTGAAAGCGATTTTGGGGTGTGCACGATTGAAATCAGCTAGTAAAGACCGTGTATCGTCCTTAACGTTTATTAGGCAAAATATATCGTCTACGTAGCGTCTATAGAGACAGCGATTATCGACGACGTGACGTAGTCCATTGGTCTCAATTCGAAAAATCCACGTCAAAACCATCTGCACTAAAATTCTGTCAGTATGGTAAGAGAAACACTAAGGTCAGGTAGATTTTAAACACTAACTAGATAGTTGACCCAAACTTTCCAGGCATAAGACGTTTCTGGTGGATATGCTGGACTATGAGTCAAGTTTGAACAGTCGTGCTTTGCTGCTTATGTTCACTCGGTTGACATAAACCTTGTAAGCTTCCATTCTTTCGCCACTAAAAATGTCAGTACAACTCACATTTTGCAGTTTGAGGACAGGTTAACCTTAATACTTTGTTTGTGCCCTTTTACATTTTACCCACTTAGTTTGTCACTGTCAAAGCTACAGCGAATTAATAGACGGTAGCTGACTGTGTACCGCACCCCTTACAGTATAATTCAATGTTTTGCGCAAGTTCATAAACAAACCCCAGAACGTATGGGGCATTTTGAAATTGCGAGAAGCGGATAAATGTGATCGCGTGTGATCAATGTAATTGAATTCATTATTTTCCCTTCATGCTGGTTTTGACGACCACTTTTAGATTTCACATAGTCCGGTCAACAGTTACCTTTTATGTTCAAGCTAGTGATTAGCAGTTCAGCCGAATAAGAAAGTGTCTTCAATGAGTAATGAGTTTTTGGTCTTTACGGAATATTGCAAGCTGTATTCGCGTGGCAGTTAAACTAATCGACCACGTTTGCCGGGTTCCTGTCAATTCGAGGTTTTACTATGCTGTTTTTCATCCTGACTTAAAATGAAATTGGGAGCTTGTCTAATAATGAGTTGATTCACCTGACGCGATGTACTGATAACCAAATTTTTCAACCAAGCCGTTCATGTGAACTGGATTGCTTTGATGTAGTTGATAAGAGAAGTGGCTCACAGTATGAAGTTTTTTGTTTTCAGATTTCTCGTGAGCTGTGTTCAAGAAATGACAAAACCGATCACACAATGACAGTTTTGGAGGCAGATGTCGTGCAGCTTAAGTCAAAGAAGACTTAGTGACGACAGTTTTTTCACATTTTCCATGGTTTGGATGTCCTCAAATCAGCCGCACCCTAGTTCATAGTTACGAAAATGTGAAGTGCTTTGCCGTGCATACTACCACTCGGGTTGCGTAAGTTTTCCAGTACTACGTAAACGTATGTATACCTCTACAACGGATATATGTTACGGTAATAGTTTATGCTAATGATTTTGTTGCTGGTATGGTAAAAAGTGGCGTTCTACCTGTCTGGAAAATAAGAATATTTCTGTGGTCTCGGATACATTTGTTCTACTCCAGTACAACCGAGGGTTGGTTTTCTGACTTGCGATAGTCACCGTAGTTATATGTCCAAAAGTTCTGTGACCTTCTGTTCAGAACAAAGCTGCGGCTGTTCTTAAATTTGGCAACTGAAGTCTCTTGCTCTTAATAAAATGTATGTAGCTACCATATTGTAGCTTAAGAGTTGTAATTAACAAAAGATGACAAAGGGCTTCAAAATTCATAATCTACTTAGTTGGTTTGGCCTATGTCTGCATAAACTTGAAAACATTTCGAGGTGCTGTGTAAAAATGAATTGCACGGAACAGTGAAGAAACGCATCAGAATTTGACGGAGTATTTCAATCGAATCACCATTATAAAACAATGGTTCACACAGCTACAATTCTCAGACGTTATTAGTTACATTTCAGGATCCTGGGGTGAACAAATAAGCATACAGCATAGAGCTTCATTACCTGAACCTCGATGAGCCTTTGGAATCAAAGCATATTCACATTTATGATGTAAACTGATTGAATTTAGTTGCCTCACTCCATTTGGCAAATCGTCATCACGGGGTAATCGAGTGGATTGGACGATCGGTTCTGATCACTATTCTGTCAAAATGAACTAGCGAGTTAATCGTTATTCACAACAGATTTTGATAGGACGTTTAGACACAATCATTTATTCATGGTTGCTTGGCGGTTAAGAAAATAGCGGATAACGCGTACATGTGACATTCACAAAGACCGAGGTAGACATCACAGCAATGTTTTGAAGTAAGAGAGCCTAAATGCTTTCCTGGGTGAAGATAATGTGGTTAAATTTGTGGACGGACAAATGACTGAAAATCTGATTTCTTAAGTTTCACTCAACTATTTTCATATGTTCAACAAAAAAATTAGTTTGTGTCACTATTAATTGGTCAATACTCAATAATGCATTGGTTAAATACCTTTGACTGTTTGACATGCAGGGTTTTTGGACCGCCCAAGAAGGAGAGGTTTATCGTTTAAATTGACCTTAGGTTTGCATTGGGACACATGCACGATGTCCCCAATTACAGATGCACTTTATGTACTTAATCCTACATCCCATCGCTCGATGGATAAGGCAGAAAAGTCAGACATATTTTTTTCATAATTGGTGGAGGGTTTTTACCTCGGGACGTTTTCGTTAAAACCTGTGGCTCGAATACCACAGACAGTGTGGTGGATAATCAGGCAGGAGGTGTGGATAGTCCAACACTCGGCGAAATACCTTGACGCGGCGGGGAAGGCACAACGAACGGAGCGGGGACGGCGGGAGCGACCGGAAGAACCATCGATCGACTGGATCGGACCAACGGGCGAGACATGAAGCAAAAGAGAAGGGACGACAAAGTTGAAGACGTGATTATTCCAACACTCGCAGGAATATCGCGACACGGTCGTGGACTACGCTCAGAGGCTGGCGTAGATAGATGGAGGAGAACAGGAGCAACCGGACGAGCCACTGCTCAACGCAATCGGACCAACGAGCGAAGAATGGAAGGCAGGAAACTCCCCGATAGACGGCGCCAATCAAGCACATAAACCGGGCAGAAGTACACACGATGCGTGAGCGGAAACCTGGGGGTGTTGGGGTCCGGAATGGTGACTCACAAACGCGAGCGCGCGCATGGCATGAAAACTAGCGTGTTGGATAATAAAAATTATGCTTTATTGGACCCCTTTTTGCTACAATAGCAAGTGTTTTGTTGCTAGACGGTGCAGACATTGGGAAATGGCGTTCCTTAAAACTCAGCCAAAATCAACAAAAATAGCGCAAGTTTCTGTTATTGAAGCGTGAATCTTATCGTTAAGTAGATGATGCAGACGAAGCCTCAGCTCCACCCGGTACCTCAGAATGCAACAAGAACTCTTACGTGCCGACTGTCAAAAAGTAGTCCGCGACGTGCATTATGGCTGACTACACCTCATCGTTTATGATCGAATTACATAATCATCACCCTACAAAAGCGTTGTTAACCCAACTCAACCCATTATATATCTCATCGCTTATCTCAATTTGTTTTTAGCCGTTTGACCTTCTTTCACTCACTAATGTGTCATCGTGCGCTAAACTTACGTAACTGAAGGTATGGTATATTGACTGATAAATGCGTGACGTATGTTCCTACATCAGATGACTTGTTTTAGTCGCCCCATGTAAGCCAGTGCACATAAACCCGACTGTGAGAAACAAAAGCTTCAACTTTCAGTTAACTTCACTAAAGTTGTCCAAACGAAGATTGAATGCCGTTTTGAATCTGAACATCCGTACAACGTAAGCCCTCATTGGCACGCCATTTGTGACTAGTGAGTAGGAAACCAGGTTCGATATCACCCGACGTTCGTGATTTATGGCCATCAGATTTGCTTCACGCATAGTTGCAAGTGTTTGATTGGCAGGCTTTTCAATCATCTGGGACGAATAATCGGTTGGCTAGCCGAAATACACCCGACAACTCAACTTAATATGGCGAACCCACATGCTTAGTGAATACTGCTGGTATTCTCCAAAAATCTGTGTGCGTGTGTCTACATGTGTTTTATCTGTAATCCTGACCGTTTCTGCTACCTTGGCGTGGTGGTCAGGCTTGCGTGCTGTTTTGATCCGGAGGGCTGTGCTGACTGTGACTTCGGTCCTTGCGGGTTCAACCTTGTCAGATTGGCCGATGGGGAGCAGCCAGACAAAAAGCAGATGCGTGNATCCGCTACATGCCTTACGGACAATAACAACGGTAGTGAGACCAAGTGACTCAGTAGAAGCGCATAGTGTATTGTCCATTTACAAGCATTCGGGTCGTTTTAAAGTGCATGATCGAGTGAGACGTTGGTCGTTGAAGCCGCGACCAATCAGAACCCACTTGGAGCCTTGGCACGAGTGTGGGGCACACAGGCGGCCTTGACGCGTATACAACAATATGGTCACCAAGTCCTTTCTGCTACTTTCGAATGATATTTAGGCCAGTTTGCTGTTTGATCCGCAGACGTGAAACTTTCACGAGTACAGCATACCGTTGTCGTGATTATCGTTCAGGTTTTCTTGTCAGGGAAACTAGGATCCATGAAGATACAGTAGGATTGTTTTTATAGTGGCAGCACCGCCTAAGTCAGCGTGCGGAAGAACAGGGCGCCGAAAAATACTCATAAACAAAGGGACTCAGAGAGTCCAACATCTAATCATGACCGTCAGGATTATATTGTGTACGGTCAAAAAGCAATTCAATGTCTGGGAGCTTGGTGTAGCTTACATTACGTGTACTGAGTACAGCATAAACCAACCCTTAACATTAATGTTTTATTAATGATGCTGTCGAACCTGGTTATTCTACCACTACTGAATCAGTCGGAATCTGGTCAGGGCCCCCAAATCCCCAGTACCCGTCATTATGAGTCACAGGTTCCAGGCTTACCTCACAAGACGATTCTCTCTCTTACTCTCCGACTGCTGAGACACCCCAGCTGAGGTCGCTCATATCGTTCTGCTACATGCCCGTGCACGCAAGTCGCTGTCCATCGGGACCCATGCTTAATTTGCTGGATGGATGCAGCACTAGACGTCCAGAACGCCGCGCCGCACTTACTACGACAAAAAATGGGCTTAGTCTACAATCAGATTTTCACCATAATACACTTGGTAAGTGATCGTCCGCTTTACGTGTGCACCGCTCTCCACTTAACTGTCAGAAACGCTACATTTTATCTGGGTGCAAGTGACCATACACAGTGGACCACCACGTTTACTCCACTACGCGATCGTGCAACAGCGTGACATTCGCGAAGTATACATCACACGAGTGGACAGGGGATTTAAATGTAGTGCGGATCCAAGGCTGATTAGGCTCAGGTTATCGATCTGCGTTTGCAGGCACTTCTACTGCAGAACAGAAAGGCGAGGGAGGTGATTTAGCGCAGAAATGTCGCTTGGCTCTAGGACATTCCAAACCTAACTAGCCCGAATGGTATGTAGCAACACCTCAAAATAGAGACTTCGGATACAGCCAGCAAGGTGATCTCTATCTGAAGTCAAAGAAAGCCCGGATTGACTAGACAATATTAAAAGTGCGACGCGAGAAAGCACGAAGCGATCTCTATTTTCCTGCGGATCAAGGTGACTTTCACACGAAGTCCAATGTGACGCACATGGTGTTCTCTGTTTGCCAGATCCAGGAGAAATATTGTGAATGCAAACAGCCGTGGTGTGTCCTCTTTCTGAGATTCATCATAAAGCCTAATCTCTTTATCGCCTGAGTACTTGAGGCGTTTCACACAACGCTTAGTAAGTTCGATGTTCAAGTGTGTTCCTCAGTCTAACTGAGATGTTGCACGCGTGCATGAGAAGGACGGTGAAATCTTGCGGGTGGACCTCTAATGAGTTTAACAGTCACCAGTATAGGGCTGGGCTATATACTAGTCAACTCCCCCATTGTTTATTTTGATCGCAAGTTTGACGAATGCTGTTCTGGATTTGGAAATAGGTGGAGATGTTAAAGATCACACTGAAGGTGGCCAGTTGAATATTCTCTGTTTAGACTACATAATTGGAAAACGCACATTTTGTTAGTTGCAGATGACAGTGCGTTAGTTACACAAACTGGAGTTTAACCTTAACGATCGGTCACGGCTTACATGACCTCAGCATGCACATTTACTTTAAGTATCAACACAAGTAAGGTATTTTCCTTCCCTTAGTCCTTTCCTGCTGAACGTTTCCTGCCTAAAACCGGAATCCATATCAATGGAAACAATATGGATAGCAACGTAGGCTTCGGTTAGCTGAGTAAATTCTATTGATAGATCTATCTGAGTTGCGGGCTTGTTTGACGTAAGGTAGCATTACTGCTGATGCTAAAAGTTATCCAGCATGCCTACATTTTACTGGCGCTGTCTATAATATTGTGGGAAAACATTTTCTGAATATCATGACAAAGAATTGTGCAGCATCTTAACCGCTTTCATCTGCAGTGTTTAAGGCAATTCTTAAATAGCCGGTGACTGTACATGATTCCCCAGGCTCAAGCAGTTCAGCGAGTGTAAAAGAACGGACTTTAAGTCAGGCTGATCGTTCGCTGGACCTTTTGGTGGGGACACATTTGCAACAAGACCCCAGAACGGATTCTGAATCACCGGTTGCAAGGACAGCTGAAATCTGGTAACCAAAATTCGGATACTCACATTCAGCGATTCCAGAATGCCAACCAGTTAGGTCTTTCCTTTTTTAATACTGATTTCAAATATCGAAAAGAGAGCGTTGAAATGGGCCGTTCGAAAGGATATCATACTGACGGGCGTCCGAAAATACACTAAGGGACAGTTGTATGTCGTGATTTTAAACACACGATACTTAAACTAACTGTGGGTGGCATAAGTCCTGATGACATTACTATCTAATGTTGCGATGAAAGAAGTCGTCAAAATACTCATAGTCCACATTCAGCAAAGAGATGGAGGGCACCCTATGGGTAATTAGTTTGAGGGGTTCAGATATATTTCTTTGCTCCCAATCAGCCAATGCTGTCGTTCAACAGTTTACCCCCCCTTTTTCTTCTTCCAGCTCTGCTGGAGCACTGTATGGGTTATTGGTAGATTTTTACCAAGTCCAAGTATATTTCACTTGCTTTTCTTCGCAATCACATATAGAAGCGTCTCCAAATAATTCCCTATTTGGTCCTTCACTGATCAACCACACTGTGAAGCTTTTTGCTCACACGTCCCGTTATTTCTTCCGGTGTACACTGGTACAGGGCATGTGGGTGTAACAGTAGGTGATTCAGTGCACGTCCCTGATGATTTCGGTTATTTGCTGGTATCCTTTGGCCCAGACGACTAAAATGGATGCCATCAATCAGATGGTGCGGATATCTAGAAGATACCCCAAATTCGAAACGGACATTATGAACGTCACCGTTGAGCATCTCTAATATGCATCGAATAAAAACCCTATCCACGGAATGCCGCCCGTTCACAAATTCCATGTCTTACATGAATGAACTCGCAAGAGTTCTTTATGAACACAGTTAGTCGCAGTCAACTAGAAAGCTAAATTTTATGAAGGGAATAAAACTTCCAATCAGTGTTTCACAAATGAATGTGCCTCGTTACTTCCTGCGTCAAATATAATTGGTTAGTTCTGTGAGAAAAGCCATATAAACGGTTGAGTCAAGTAGTTTGTAAATAATGCCGCTTTCTTATTAGAATGTCACAAGTTAAGCCACCAGACTTTTATTTGTGGTATTTCACTAAAACGAATTAAACTATTCTCTTTTTTAAAGAGAAATTTGCTGAAGCATCTAGTTCACTTCGGACTGTCCAAAAGCTGTCTTCTGCACTCCCGAGGAGCTCAACATAAGGTGTTCTGAAAATATCAACTTCAGTGTCTCTTCTTTGCCATAACGGTTGTATTATTAGAGGAAAAATGTGAATCCTCCTGAGATCGATTCACAATTTTAAGTAAACGAATACACGTTATTTTCCATAATTTCGTTCAATTTTTTCACTTCGTTAAATAATATTGGTGTGGCTGAGAGGTACTATATTCAACGCAGAATTTCTCTGTTCACTCTGGGCTGGGTTGAAGTTTCAATCACGTTCTGAGTTATCTTTGGCAACAACTGGGACAAAATATGCAGAGAAGAATCCGTAATCGTTAAAGCCATGTTGCGTTATATTAACATGTTCTATGAGTTAAAAACCACGCATATTTTGTCGCTTCACGATTTGTTCACCTCAATCTGGTAAAGCAGCCCGGTGGCCAATGAAAGACATTCCGTGCATTCTAAGAAATATTTATATGTTAACCAAAACCCATTGGAATACCTGGATTGAAGATGGCCAAAAGTCAATCATATCCCCAGCCAGGAATCGATTTGCAGATGTCTATCTGGTAAATTCGAACTGAAGTCAAACTTCATTACTCCGACTGTGAAGCAAATGGTTTTTTATCATTCGTACGCAGGTATATGAGTTCATACTGTTTAATCAATTTCAAGACAAACTTTTACAAACTGAGAATTATTTTCACTGAATCAAAGAATATCACCAACCAGTGATCTTTATACACAGGTCTACTTATCATACACAACAACGTAAATTTACCTGTCGTAGATAAATTGTGTAAAACTTTTCATCGATCTATCAACAATCAACTACCAACCATAACAATCAAATAAACGAAGCTGTTTTACAGACAAGCAAAAACCACAGGGAACGAACTAATCCATTTTCTGTTGAGTGGAAAATAACTATAGCTCGTCACTACAAATTTGCTTGTTAGTACTTCGTCGTTACATAACCTCCACCTGACGGTGTTTCCGCTCAGTGTTACTGTGGTTCCCAGTCAACATCAACCCATCGTATGCTTGCAATATTTCCGAGGACATCCTTTGTTTATCTTGAAGTTTATAGACTGTCTCGTTAGCCTGGCACTCATTATTTTGTTGAATCTGGAAAAAGCCTTACATTTTGGAGTATATATACAGATAAATTTAGAAATTAACCACATGTGAATACGCCTGTAATTATTTCATCCCTGGATTAATGTTAGGGTATGCCAATATCAGAATGTCGTTTAGAGAACTTTAACAGGTACGAAGTGTAAATTTTGGTTAAGTGATTTTTGGGCAAAGTAGCATTTCAGTAAAGTCGTTAACGGACGACCGATAGAAGAGGCTGAATATTCCAAAGGAACCAGGTCGATTCAGCCGCCAACAGAACAGTTAGATTCACACAGCAAAATTCTGACAATGTACACTTTTTACCAGGTAGTTCTAATGATTCAGGTACGAAATGTCCGTTTCACTATTTGGCTGATTCAGTACACTAGTACTGTTTGCATGACGGTAAAACAGACCAAGCAGCTAAGGTTCAGTGTTGTACTTTAATTCAACTGGCAAGATTGTTATATATAATTTATCCAAGATAAGCTAAACGATGCTAATTTAGCAAATGACCATAGGCTTGCTCGTGACATAATTAATCACATTCCTGTAAATGCTAATCAGAAGCTGGTTAGTGTGATCTTGGTTTACTTTGTACTACATTTGCTAACAATTTTGCTGACGAATCCGCTGACATGTGTGAGCCTTCAACTGGCGAAACTTTGTCACTATAGGTAGTGGTGAGTGTAGCTAACTTTTGAACAGTGAATGTTACAATTCACATTAATAACAGGTACACGAAGCCGCTGTAAGTTTGGTCTGTAAGTAAACATCGCGATAAATCTCCCAAGTTCAATGCTCACGTTTCACTTCTGTCGTATGCAAAGCAGATTTGCTGTTCGTACAACATTTAGTTCGTATCGAAAATTTTCTCTTCTATGAGGGTTCACATTTCACGATGACCACCTGGAGTGAGTGTTGTACTGCGTGTTGTCGCTGATAGCCTCATAATTTGAGTCATGCTTGATTACAGAGTCTTCACCTTCTTACGAATTTCCGTTAAAAGACAAATATTTATATGAAAATATGTGCATATATACGATGGGAACACAATACGCAGTGCTAAAAGCGAACCGTGCGTTTTGATACTCACCTTACTTATGATTTGAACCCGTTCAACTGTACAAAGAGGGAACTACGTGATGCGATTGATTTATGCAGGAAAGCATGAGTCTATGATAAGTGAAAGCAATTCTTTCCGGGGAGTGAATACACATAGTCAGCCACATGAGCCATATGTCTAAATCGGATGGAGTCTTAGCCAATTTTTCGTTGTCACCTTAGCGTACTTTCATAGATTTGTCATCTTTCCTCCAGAATGCAGAGTAGTTGCCCTGGCGCATTTGAAAACGTAAGTTTTGGCAGGTTTTAATCCGCTATATCAACGATAATTTGGGTTGTGTGGCTGATAATAAAGCCAAGCTAATAACTTCTGAAACAAATCCAGTCAGGTCGGCGGGAAATGTGAGTGGTGCATACAACTATGTACGTTACAAACAAATGTTGACATCCACATATAGTTCACTACATTCCGTTGGTACTCGCTATAATTTTGCAACAGCAAGTATGATTTCTTTTGCTGGAAGATTGCCAGTTATCTATGACTTTTCAATGCAACCTCATTCTATGAACGCGAAACCATTAGACGTGAGGAATTTTGTGACAACGATAACTGTACACTGCCTGATACAGACGCCATCAAACTGCCTAGTTGGTACACTCGTAAGTTATATCGACTTCTCCGACCGAAAAAAAACAACACATTTTGGTGAACCGCCTACGAAACGTAGTCGTCAAATGAAGGTTATTCCACCAGCTGATGTGCGGCATCCACCACGAGGTATTTCTCAGTTCGATTCAAAATTTTACTGATCGCCTGTTCGTGACCGCAGGAATAAGTGTGACTGACGCGTCCCGATTGCGGAGGGTTGAGTTATGTAGCTTATGTTTCAAAAAGATCAGAGTTTGAATGGTCTAATACTTACAACATTTTTGACCGACTGGAGCATACGGAGCGAAACAGTACCTGTTGGTATCCTTTTTACTAACCCTATTTAATCAGATTGCGTTTGATTTTTTGCCAGTCGGCATTACTTACTCAGTGTCCGTATTACACAAAATCAACAAAGTTACTGGAGGGTGAATTCCGTACAGCCCACCAATCAGCAACTCGAATCAAGGTCACATTTTATGTCGACATTATCATAGGTTAGTCGTCAGTGTAGTAGTAGACCAGACGGAACCAGCGGTTAGTCCAACGCAGTTTACTTGACTACAACAGATTTCACCGTTAGTGGAAGTTACCGTTCAGCTAGTTATGTGCGAAAACAGGGACACAAAATCATGGAACACTAATTTTATGTCACTCTCGAGTGCAGAAAAATTGCAGTCACAATATGCTGAATTAAGTACTGTCGCAAAGGAATTGGCTTTAGCCGCAATACGAGGACGTAAAGGAGGAGAACTTCTGAACACAGTTAGAGACTGCAGAAATACTACAGACCATACAACTCTAGAGAACGATCCGACTTACCAAGCTTGGTTTCGCTACTTCATGCAACTTCAGTTACAAGACACGCAAATAAAAAATTGGCTGATTGGTCGAGCCCCCTCAGTTGATCAGACACCCTACTTACCAAATGACCGTCAATCATCCGTCACAACCGAAATTATGAAAAGCCCCTCTCCTGAAGTTTACGGACAACTTCGGGGTAAGTCATATATCTCTGCTTTGAACACACTAATCATTCACATGCCTAGTTCAGAAATTGACTCACAACCCACTAAAAACAACAGACTTTCATCCTTTAATCACGTGATACCAGTTTTAGCCCCTACTTTTTCAAATGGATATTTTGGTCTGTTATTGTTCAACGTTGTTAAAATTCATCAATGAACATTATGAAATCAAATTAGTAGAAAACAGTTGCAGCATGTATAGAAGAAGGTTCTTCCAAGAGTAAATGCCTACGCTGTTTTTATTCTGATAAACAAGTGTGACAGATTCTTAGTTGTAACTGGCCGGCTTCATCGAAATTTCCAACATTCAAAGCTTAGTATCTGCCAGTGTTCCCAATTTGTTGATTGTATTCTATTGAGACTGATCTGTTATAAAGTACTTTTTATATGTCTCAAACAAAGACATACCAACCGAAATTAGTATTACATACAGTTCCAGTAACTTTTCGTGTCTCTCAGTTGGTCCGTATAATAAATCTGCCTGGATGTTAGATCGATCACAGATCTCCGTCGCGAGACATCGTGCGTATTAACTAACCAGCATAAGACTTATACATCAAAATTTAGTGGAGTAACTCAAGTAGATCACTGAGAATTCGTCACTTGTGACACACTACTGTTTATCAGTTGCATGGAGGCATTGAAATATGATATCCGTTTGATAAGTGAATAGGTGTTGTTTAGTCGAAATTATTCAGGTGACTTGTTTTCAAATCGTATGGACCGGAAACGAAATGTAACATTATGCAGTTTGTTATTTTGGGTCTAATTACAGAATCCGTCGATCAGGAGAGTTACTTGCCACGTTCGACTTAACTCGTTTGCCTGTCAGATATCAATGCTGATTAGGGTGTGGTAATTAAGTAAGATAATTGGGCTATGATTACATTAAAGTTGTGGCCTATACAAGTCTCCGTTCAGATTTAACATCTGATTGGATTGGACACTCCAATATTACCAGATTGACAGAGTTGGTAATAAGCAGGAAGTGAAATTAGACGTTTATGTCTCTCGTACAGTCGATAAGATGTGCATATGTTTAAAGGTGCTAGCAAGGAGCATTCCGAAACGATCGTATTTGGCTACAAGGCCTACATTCAAGTTGACTTAAAATCGCCCGTCGAACTGGGACATCACATGAGACTAATGTTGGACTAATCCCAATCAACTGACAGCATACAGTGGTGCTAACTAAACCTTCTAAGCGAGAGTGATTCAGATGAAACAGCACAATGAAAGGTGCCAGAGTGACAAAATTCCGTTTACTCATATGCTTCCAAATCTTCTAATTGCCTGAAGATCAAGCCAGTCATGAATCAGCCGAATAACTGCCAGTCCCCACTTCTGAGGCGCAACAGGAGATGGACATTTTGACCTACAGACATCATTCGTACAGGGTCCGGTTTTGCCTGAGGAAACAGATGTATATGCAGTAGAACATTCAATGAATATGTCAAACTGGGAAACGTTCCAGTATGTTTTGGTAGTAATTTGGTTGCCCATATTTACAACCCTATGTAGAGACAAACGCATCTCAGAAACTATTAGTTAACGCTTTTTCTCGTGATATCAATAGACTGAAGAGCATACATTCAGTGCCGTTTTTCTCGAGTTTAGTTATAACATTGACCATTCGGTGCATTAAATGGTGAAACAACCACTCTAATTGAATACGGTGTGCTTTTTATCGGCAAGACATATGAGGAGTGTAGAAAATTGGACGTCATGAGAAATTTTGTCCTAGCGGAGTATCCATAGGCTACCAGTAAACTAAATGGTGGCTAGTTGTCAGGTCTAGTTGATAAAGCATCTACGCTTTCACTTCATAGTCCGGGAAGAAAACACCCCTTGATATTACTCATCTAACTACCTCTGAATATCTGCTGGATCCGACTTCCCTACTATCAGCATTCCAGTGGCCATAAGATAGACATCAGACAGGCCCTGTTTTTCGAGAAGGATCGTTGAAAATTGCATTGGGATGCATCAGATCTATCCGTCGTCTGATTCACTTCAACCTGCTACTATCTGTGCATGGGACACTTCAAGGCAGCTCGATACTTACCAGACGCGACTACCTTTTCAATTGAATTTACTCCTACACAAAATATGCTTCTGTGGTATCTTCTCTAAGTAGGTAATCCTTGATCCATGGTCGTTAAAGTAATCACTTTTAACACGTGATAAAACAACTGAAAGTAAACAAAAAAATAATCTATATAGACCAATAAGCCTTCCTTATACAAACTGATATGATATCAGAATTATTTCAAAGATACTTCCGACCTCTGCTTTTTTTACGTCTTCCTGATTTAAGCGTTTCTTTTTGAAAAGAAGTTTTACATCAATCAAAACCTATCCGTGATACATACGCTTGTCACTACGAGAAGTTGAACTGCACGCATGATTTTACAAGTTTACCATGTTTCCTAATGCTTCACTGACCTAACGAAAACCAGGCCTGAATCACCATGTGCGAGCGTTCAACTATATTTGCTTGTGAATAACGCTTACGTTGTCAAATCTTCTTGAAAGGTGAAGCAGTAACTGTCTTGTCAAGCTTAATCCATGACTGAAAGTTAAAACCGCAGAATTTTTTTTCTGTTCATTGAAAACTAGTAGGGGTGTGGCATGGAAACATTCAACGTACAGAATCTAACAGAAACCAAACTCGAGTTTGTCATTCCACTTTGAAATATGTTGGCTTGAACTTCGGTATAGATACAGAAGCTTCCATTTTATATCTCATACGTACAAAAATGCGACATCAGTAACATGCGAAAGCTCGTTTGGCTAACCAGACTAGCACTATCTTCACCATCTTGCATATTGACCAGTCTGGTCATTAACATTCAGTCTGTCCATCTGTTTGCCGAATGTCAGACAACTTAGTTAAGATAGTGATATCAAATATAGACAATTCATCCACAACCAAATTACTTGCATCGTTTAAGCGTGAACATTTCCACAAAGCACTCGCAGATCAGCCACCCACAGCTTGTGTGTAGTAGTCACAAGGTATGCTGAGGTGACTTATACGAGTACCAATTGGAAGTATTAACTCTAGGCAGATGAGTGCTTGTTTAAAGTGTCGGATTATTTTCCAACCAATAAGACCACCGTCTACTGACCAAAAGTTAAAACTGAATCACAGCGCATAATCAGGTGCACAAAAAAAGTACTCTTTGTAATAAATAAAAACAGAGGAAGTTGTTAGTTTCGTTCTCAAATATCCTGTGATATAACAGTTGCTTTAACGTGCTTCTTTGAAATGAATAACTTATTTCGTGATGTTCACACATTCAAACATTACCCTATCTAACGGTTCGTCTTATACAATGTTCAGAAGAAGAGTGAACACGAATTTTAACCAGCTATTCCGTTCTGCAGTAAAAACTACTATTTCAGTTTTTTTAAATGGTTCTATAGTTTTTTCTGCAAAAATCTTCCGTTGTGCGTAAGAAACAGTGCGTGACAACTACAACTCTTTGTTTGATAGTTCATGGTTGACAACCAAGTGGATCTACTGGATTTTTTTAGTTAATTGTGTCTGTTTTATCTGATAGTTCCTCAAGCGACAAGGAAAAAGGTGAAAACATTATTTAGCAGAAATCTAATTAAGAACTCAGAATTTGACTCACAGCGGGTGACCGGTTAGTTTATATAGAAATCCATTAAATGAAAAGGCAGGACAGGTTAATTCACAGCCCGATGAAACGCAGCTTAAAACAGACGACCATTTTGAGATAGATTAAGTGTAGTTGGTAATCGGACAGTAGACATTAACTACTTCTGGTGAAATGACAATAGAGGCACTGATTTACACGTAAGTCTCGGATAGTTGGGTTCATTAATATGATGAAATGTTTCTCCAGCGACTTGCACAAGATTATAATTGTCACATTGTATTGGCTGCCGTGGGTCCGACAGGCATTAATAGTATATAGTAATGCGTCGCATAAACACGGAAGCTTTGTGTCCACAGATGTGACCATACGTTTAAGTAGTCCGTCGTGCGTGTATTTTGTTGGAGCCTTGCTTCATTAACTTGCAAGAGTACGAAGGTTTACAGCGCTTCCTGACACTCAACCTTAAACCGTCAATCCACTAACAGTTTCATCCTTGGTTGGGTTGACGAAGCAGAGACGTTCGGAATGGGGTGTCCAAAGGGATATTCTTCGCGTTAAATCATCCATTCGGTCACTGGTTTTGCTGGCATTGCTATGACGGGGAGTTCATGTGAAATTAATCTGTTGCTTGTATATGTTTGATCATCAGGAAGCATCACAAACACTAGTTATAGCCCTTGTAGCCGTAGCTATCGCACACTGGCTATCTGAGATGGACTTTGTCCAGCCACACAAACAGGATGAATACAAGCCGTAACTCAGTATGAAAGTTTCTGCTAAAGAAAGCAGGCTGCCGTTCCCACTTGTATTCTCAATATTGAGTGAACTTCACTGGCAGTATGGTTTAGCTGTCTTACTTCAAGTTGCGGGTTGATAATATGTCCGAGTGATGAAGTATGGACACAATGTCTCATTCTTTCTAAAAACCCTAAGTTTAGTATAATTTAAAAATTACTTGCGGACATGCTAGTGAAATGGGCAAATCCATTAACATGAGACAATGCAAGGAGTTATCCACAACGGAATGACCCCACCGGATCTTTCATCAAACCGGTGAGGGTCAGGATAAGGAAGATTAAATTGCTTACAAGTCTATCAAAAACATTTGAAAGACACGTGCTAATGTCTACTGGTGACATCTAATATCTGAATTTGTTAATTAGGTTCAAACAAATTCGTTGTGGAAAAGTTCTGCAATTAAGGCCGATCTAAAAATTTTCCAACATAAAACATTCGGTGAGAGCTCAGTGTTTTGTCAGAGAAACATTATTTACATGTGACAAATTCTCAGAATCTCCAGTGGCTAGTCTTTCTCACCACCAATGCAAGTGCACCTAGGTGGTACATAGCCAAACGCTATAATCGTATACTCTATTTCCCCAACGTATTCCTAGGTTTCGTAACTCAGTGGGTCTTGAGATTAACCGGTACCATTCAGTTAGTGATCATTATTCACATATGACTACTTTTCCCCAATGAGAATCTGACATTCGTTTGTATCAGCTGGCTATTAAGTGGCTTTGCTGATTCATAACTTACTCGATTTGAATTTGTCTGCCTTAAATGACTGAAGTTCACAGATTTGGAAGATTTGGAATCTAGCACCGCTTATTTGTGGTCGCAGCTGTCTCCCGCAGCTAAGTTTTTTGAATAGCCCAGGCTGAACGGAAGCACCAGGCCCTAAATCTAATCTCAAATAACCTGCTCAGACTGGTATCTGGATTATATCTTAAACGTTAACATTGAAACTCATTTCTCATACTTCAGCAGTTGTTCTGCATCGGTGAGGATTTATTAGAAATAAGTGTAGCTTGCCAGTGTTTCACAAATGAGTCTTCGCGTTGACGTTTAGTTTACGTATGTTTTAAACGTTTTTCAGATGTGCAGGTATCAGTGAATTTTCTAATTGCTAATATGTGCAAATCGCTTGTTCGAATGGAGCTATGACTGCATGGCATTCAATTGTGAAACTTGAAGTAAACATTCATATTGAAAAATGTGCCAAAGCATTGAAAAGAGAGATATGAAATAAGCTGTATTGTCCGTTACGAATGAGGTCTTTTAAGGCGAGTGATTTTTCACATTGTTTTCTCGCAAAGCACTCCGTGTGTTATCAGGTGTATGCATGAGATGCTGCGTTAACAAAGCAACTCACCCGGTTTATGCTTGCTTACGTTCACACTCGATCAACCTACGGATACTGACGACTACCACTGATATCGATACAGAGTTCATGATATCACATTTGAAGTGTTTCTGTAGGCGCTGAGTGAATGTATGTTATTTAAAAAAAGCGGTTATGCAAAGTGGTATTCCGTTAACAGCGTAAAATGACACTTGCTTTTATCCTGACCACTTAATTATTAATAATAGCACAGTTGTTGGTCGAATGTCAAAAATAGAACGCGTAGCATTGTGAACCGCAACATTTGCTCAACCTGCAACTTTGAAGACGTTTCCTTGATTCGAACAGAAAAAACACTTGAAATCAGAGAAACAGAGACACGGTAACTGAACAGTTCTAAAACAATATACAAGAAACGAAAATTTCATGGCATTTATCTAAATTACCTAGCAACCCTAAGTTCCAAATCCATTATCTTCTTATGGATGGCCGAAGCGTAATAGATGTTACATAATGAGTAACCTACTGTGGTCGGCAATTACAGCTTCTTCAACATGTACCCAACTTAACAGTTAATAGTTGGCTGATGCACGTTTACATGTAACTGCTACATACACTTGAGGTCCGTTTATGCAATCATCAACCGGTACAATAACTGTCACAGTAATATTCATACAGCGTCCTGTCCTGCGAAATCTTGTTTTTTGTTGTTGCTGCACCATCTCCAGCCAAGCTACATCTAACCAAGATTGTTTTGTTGAGGTGGCTGTATTAGTGTAGAAGAAATTCGAAGAACAAATAGACTTTGCTCATATTTATTTTATGCCAGCAAGCAGGTGGGATAACTCAAAGGTTTCAAATACCTTTTGGATTTTCTACTGATAGTCGGAGAATGGAATCTGGCAACTTCTTCAGTGAATTTTTTCATTCTGAGTCACTTAGAGAAGTAGTACTTGAAAGACGTATGTAGCTATTTTCTGTTTCCGACACCAGGTAGCTTCAAGCAACAGAACACAAATCGCAGTAGTTGCAAATGAGTTCGGTTATAATACAGTTGCTGTCAACATTGTTCACTTAATTGTTTCACCGTATGAGCAGTGTTCATCAACAAATTTTTGTGGATTTGCTCCGAAAGCTGGGGATGAATCTCGGGAATAGACTTATCCTTAAAAGATTATAGTCAACCAAATACACGGTATGAGTAATTCCTAGTTTCGGATGTAGATTTTTCACAACAAGCTTGTTTTCCGTCTCCTTTTGATACGTTTGAAATTGTTTTTTTGTACCACTGATCAAACGAATATGTTGATTTAGGAATTGGTTCGAAAAGAAAAATGTCCTGGCAAGGCACAAATAGTTCGAAAACCCGTTTTGTCAGCAAACTAGATTTGGCCAGTCATCTGTCACTGAGGACGCATGTGATAACGGTTTATGCTTGCGAAATGCTTTTCTGGAGACAAGTAACCAACCTATTTCCGGACAATTTTTAAACCGTACGATGTAAGGGAATGCTATTCGCGAAACTACCGTTGAAATGTTATCGGATGAATATTATAGCTGCCTGAGGCTAGCTAAATGCTGACTGCGGTAAACTAAGACAAGCAGACTGAACTCGAGTTCGGTCTCTAATTAATATATGTACGGACCAAATGGTCTTAGAAGTGGCTTGGCAGCTATTGAGAACAAATAGTTTGCTTTTTACGGCCGTAATTCTAACTTCTTTTGAAATTTAAATTCGGAATTCTGAAAAAGATAAAATGGGGCGGAGAAATTTGAAAAAACAGTTGTGCAAATTGCAACTTCAGTAACACAACAATGCTGTGAACCTCTTGAAGTTAATTATTCTATCACCGCTGGGTCTGAAGTGCTATCTGCCTGAATCATCTGATTTCGAGTATGTTAGGCTTTGCAAACGTTTTATGGTAGTGACTGTGAAGGAATTATTGGAAGACTATTTCAATCCAGATGGGTCCAACTGACACCACCTGCTCAGGTTATCCCTACCGACGACAGCTGATCGAACGACAGATTTGTAGTACAGACACACGTAACCTACTGCACCAGTTAGTCTATTTCACAAAAGATACACCAGTTACTTTCCACTCGATTTTCGTTACTTTTCAGGCTGGAATGCAATTATTCAGTCAGTAATGTTTAGCTTATAAATTAGCAAGCAGCTGCGGAAATCTCAGAAAGTTATTAACAGCTGTGCAGGCCGTAAACTACAGTCATCAAACGAAGTTGTGGTAGAAAACCTTTAAGCTTCGCTTGGTCTCAACACAATCTTTGTATAGAACTGTTGCCGAGTTAATCAATGAATGTCAAGTGCATTTTTATGGAAAGGAAAATGTTTCTAACATATAGTTCAAAAACCCTCCTTGTTGACAAAATTCATTCGTTATCGTAGCAGATATATTTATACATTCACTTTTTATCTCCAGCTAATGTTTGAGTCTTGGTAAAAATCACAAACGCAAGCCATATATTTCATGAGAAAAACAGGATAACACAGTTTTAGCCATTTAACTGGTGAGGTCTCTAGTAAAAAAACGTACTTTCAGACGAAACAGCGTCCTGTCTGTAGAAATGTGGATGTGACTGAAGCTATTCCTCCTAAAATTCATACCACAATGTTGTGCCAGCACATGTCTGTTAAAGCTAGCAGATTTGGCGCATAGGCTGCTTAGTTCAGGATGGTAAAACACAGTGATCTAGAGAAGTGGGATAGAACCGGATAGAACACAGTTTCAAGAACAATCTGCCAGGGAACTTAAATCGTCAACGTCAGTGTACTTACACACAGTTAGAAAACAGTTTGTGCGTATGAAACTGAAATAGTCATCAACAGAAGTACCTGATAACGGTCCCTAGAGCACCGTTTCATTGGCCGTCATTAATTTGTGAAAAATTCAGCAGCAACCCGTAGGACGTTGTTGAAACTGCTTACCGTTAACATTCACGAAATTGGCCTGCCAGCGTCATAATCGACCAACTGTTTCCCAGCCAAGGGAAATGATCGACCCGTTTATTAAATTATTAATTTCAGTTGTCGTGTGTTACTATGGTTGGGCTAAAATAATTTAAAACCATCCCGCTGTCTCGACTCTCACGAAGAGTCATTATCAAGTGATTCAAATAGAAGTCACATTGAGGAATCTTCATATGAGGCTGTCTTTAATTTGCACGGGTTAATTTGTTTAACTTGCGGTATAAAGAAAGGCTGTCGGTACGAGTGTCAGCTTCTACTGACCTCTGCAGAGTAAGCATCCGGCCACACTGCGTCTTAAATAATTGGGCTAATGACTTAATGGACAGTGTAAGGCAACGGCTGACATCTGGCCATTAGCCGGAATTTCACACATGCGCACTTCCAGTTTATATCATCACACTCGTTTTTGTATGTGGATACCGCATAGAAAATAAAAAGCAATATCAGCGCTTTGGCAACACACCAAAGTGTCACCGTCCGTATGTGTGCACATAACCCATCAATGGGAGATCGTCTTGAGATGAAGCTACCTACCTCCGAGAAAACACATCATACCTTGACGCTAAAACGCACCTGCTTGTGCTATAAACCGCAACTTACTTGAAACAGGACTACGAAATGGCTAGAAGTTATACATTCCCAAATGCGAATTACGACCAATCGATGGGACTAGTTACTCACGAACAACTATATTACGGCATTTACGTTCGCAAAGTTACACCAGGATTTCTTCGTGTTTCGGCCAATCATAAATACTTTATCAGAACAAATTTGTATTATTGTGATGTGAACTACTCTGAGAGGGTTCTAAACTACTGAAACCCCATCGGAAAGGAGCTTTTCAACCCTACTAGAAACATATTAGAAACCTGTAGGAATAACCGCGTTTCAGAAGAAATGTATGTTTGTTTGTTGCATATTCCACGTTCGTCATTGCTGTTCTTGAAAATCTCGATGATCTCTTGCTTTAGTTGAGAAAGCGTCAGCTACAGGGCAGCGTCAAATCGTCCAAAACAGTTTGTCGAATTGTGAGAGAGATTTCCCAGATGAGTTTACAGACATGGGAGTGCGCGGAAATGACCAGTTAATGGGGAAGGCTTATCGTGTTGTTTATGCCACCCTAAATGGTTAAAATAAGTGCAACAAGGTATGACCAGCTAATCTTACCAGGCCCAGTTTACGTCACATTTTCCGCGAGCACAGGGCACATACACGAATTTCAATGGATTGCGGCGATCTAGTAGTGCTTGGTTTATGTGATGACTCAGTGATCACACTTTGTATGTCTCAGTGTTTGCTTTGGATTAATATTTAATTTTGACAAGATGGAGAAAATTTCACATAAAGTAAATCAGAGTCAGTCCCATAGAAGTATTCAGATTTGAGAGAAAAGATGTGGATACGATGAGCTTAGGCAACGTCGTCTAAGAACTAACAGACTCCTGTTGAGTGTTAACCAGTGCTTCCGCGATTCAGGTCGTTGCATAGCCAATGGCATTTGCTAAGGTGGAAGAAGTTGTGGACGGAAGAACCACTTTATACTTCAAGTGGCAACAGTTTGATTGTCGTTATGACGACTAACTGCAATTCGTTTTCACGTTTCTTTGCCTCATTCACTTATTTATGTTCAGCTTGGAATGATACGTTGTATACATCTGGGTGGATAGACCACAGTATGATTGGTCACATATTACGGAATATTAACCTTCTGTTTTTGTGAAAGATAACTTAATAAATGATAAGTAACGAACCATTTCTACACGATCAATAATTTTTTAAATGAATTTGAAATCAGTGTGGCTAACGTTTTTGTCAGATTTGGTTTGTCATAGTAACCAGTAAGATGATAACCTAC
Source organism: Paragonimus westermani (assembly GCA_008508345.1). Lineage (NCBI taxonomy): Eukaryota > Metazoa > Platyhelminthes > Trematoda > Plagiorchiida > Troglotrematidae > Paragonimus > Paragonimus westermani. Next base: position 165,222 of record QNGE01000602.1, read on the forward strand.
AACAATGCATAACGGGCTTCGGAGAATTGTGTACTGTTGTGCACAACTAGATGAATTCGTTTTTGAAAGTACCAACAAGGTCGTTTAACGTCCCTGAATTTCATTCACTAGAATGTCACTCTACCGTGACCGATGGAAAGAAACATGTAGGAGTTTATTGCAATTGTTTGCGAGTGTTAGTGAGTGTGAAATTGTCTGACTGACAACTAGAGCACAAAAGGACGTGTTTGGAAAGTAACAGATTTGCTAATTTTCTACCTCGAGTGTGCCTCACAATTTCGAATCTACTGATCCACTTACCGATAATCATCGTTTCCATTTTTTTTCCAACAAGTTACTTGTATTACAAGCTAACTTACAAATGAGTAGAAGCAACTGGCGGTTCAAGTGATGTTAAAGAAATGGCATATCAAGATCCAGAAGTTTTAAGAAGGTATTTGGTGCACGGACAGTCTTAAAAACGATCATGTGATCTTTGTACTTCGGATATTTTAAGGCTGTTAACAAAAAGAACTAATGTGCAGAACTTTTGATTTAACTCAGGTGCTGTGAACTCTAGAATGCTTGGATGGACTCAAAACTCTGAGAATAGAAGGAAAACATGCGATAATGCTCAGCGTGGTTAGTATTTAATTTCCACACTCGTTTGATCGGTTCATTAGACCACATGTTATGTGCATGCGGATGAATGTGAGCATCACTCGACCATAGTCTTTATCCAGTCAGGACACGGCTGACTTAGCCGACCAAGGTGGTAGTAGTATGCGACATGTTTTGACTATCAGAATTGCATACCTCGCAGTGAAAAATCTACCGTAAACGAAACGAGATCTCATACATCAACGTTACCTAATCCAGTTCAGTGTTTTGTCAACACTTTGTGTTTTCTCCTGGAGCACGTCCAACTAAATATCTGTTTACATCCCACACCATATTCGCTTAAATCAATACAGAGTCTCTTCTTAATGCTGACGCATAACGCGACTATCCGATGCTCAGAACTCATGGTTCTTTCCAGCCGGTTTACTGGTTGTTGGAGTTTAGCAGCAGATGTCCTGAAGGACGCTAAAGTAATTGAAATTCTGAAGGTTCTAGAATATACGACCCCCGTTATGATACTTTCATTTAAGCTCTACTAAAATAAGTAAGTTTTGGTACCGCCAAACAAGGGTCCTAACGAATGCTTGTAATTTTTGTGGTTGTCAAACGGATGATGAATAAGAAAGGATTAACATCTGTTCACTAAGCATTAGTCTAGTTGTTCAGTTAATTCTGTTTTCACAGTTTACGAAATAAGATCAGTAGAATAAAAACCGATTAAACAAAGTTGTCAAGATGTACGCAGTGGCTGGCACCAGTGCTTCAGAGGATAGATTCTATCACCCTGCTTCTAGTGTAGCTGGCTCGGTAGTCTTTATGGACAATCCTAGCCTTTGAGCTCCATCTCGCTTACAGATTGGGATCAATCGGCCGTATATTTGGCTGGCTTTTAAACCAGCTAGCGTAGACCGCAACAAAGAAATGAGTAATGAGAAAGGTTTTTTAAAAATTTGGTCCACATTGCCACTGCAATATTCCGCTTATTCGCGGATCTCAAATTTGAATCTGCGGCTTGCCTGATGTGAGTGACACCGACCTTGATTGGAACGACTGACCAAGAGTTCCCTGTTGATCATTAGAATCAACTGTTTGAAGTTTCGAAAGTTGTTGGCTGGAAACTGACCTCCATGGGAGCCGTCAGGTATAAATGGTGTTCAATCGACTTTATTGTACTAGTTTATCTTTAGGATATCTCTTACAAGTGAACTGATTTTAAGCGTACTTTCAAAGTTTACACTGTATTAGGACTGACAACGTTGTGCAACCTTGCGTCTTTTGACCTAGTGACTGTATGCACGGTTTAGTTGTGGGCTCCATTTAGGCGTTTCACTAATCCTCGTTAGAAACAGTTTTGCGAACAACGTTTTAAATCGGATGTGAGATATACTCAACAGTAAGATTAATTCGAAAATTGTTCTGGTTTGCTTGAGCTGATTGGCCGATATATTTGTTTCTAAAGCACTAGATGGTATGGATTAGCGTGAATTGTAACCGCCATAGAAAAATTTTCTAACCCGTTAATTTTGGATGTACTAGCATAAAATGCACACAGATGGTATTAGAAGACTGTCATTTCCATCTTCAGATAAGAATGGCAGACCGCATTACTTTCGTTCGAACTCAAACCCTGTCATCACCTTTTAGTTGTCGCAATTTGCTTCCGCTGAAATCGGAAGAAACACGTTATTCTCTCTGCGCGACCTTGCTACAATGAGTAAAATCTATTGCTCTCCATGATAAACAACTTTTTGACTTCAACTCCATCTATGTTGTAAAAAATCAATGTTCTGTATCGCAGCAAAGTAATGAGTGTGGCTATCGAGAAACCAGATAATACCGGATTCCAACTTTCTAATGTAACACAGCCGAGAAATTTGTTATTTACCAGTGACGAGTTTAGACGAAGATGAACTACACCAGTTGTGTTACCGGAATACTTTGGATTGTTGCACGTCAAAAATATGGGATTTTTTTATTTGGATTAGTATTCAAACGTGAGACACGTCGTGATCACTCATGTAAAAAGACTTAAAATTAAAGAATTAGAAGGCACACACTGTCCGATTTTGTAGACTCTCTACACATGACAATTCGCTACTTGAAATAAGCCCTGCATGATCAAATCACCTTTTGGTACAAGGGCGTTTCTATTTGGTGGTTTATAAGATTCCTTTATGGTAAATGCTTCAGTTGAAGTGTTACAGCCACACTGGTTGCAAAATAGATGTTTTTGAACTGACCAGGCCAGGCTATTTTCATGCATGAATGTGCATCAGCTACTAACTACACACTATTCGTAACCTGAAAATCGTCCCAACTCAGCTTGAAACGGCAAACGAAATAATGTTTTCTTTTTGCCAATTGCTCACGCCGAACGACTTAAGAAGATGCTATTTACATAAACGTTTACGACTGACTATCCCATTATTTACTGATGTACTGACCCGGATAACACAAATGACAGTTTTGGTAGATACTTTTAGAATTTATGAGCTATAAGAACATGAATTTTTGATGCCAAATTACCTAATTGACAAGAAACTATAAGAGACAATTTCACTTTAGAATGCGGTGATGAATTTGTTGCACAGGCAACGTTAAAGTGCCAATTTTGTTTCACCTTATGTATGTTTAACCCAAACTCAATACATAATAAATTTTCAAACATGTTGTGAAGGAAAATGTATGTTTTTAGTGAATTCAATAACAGTGTTGTTAATATATCTCACGAAGTTGGGTGGTGAACATCGTGTCCCGAAAACAACCACACTGTAACTCTACACCTGCGTTCTTTAGAGAGATGTTGATTAAGATAAAAAGTATGCCTAACGTCAACAGGCCACAACGTTCATTCGATGTTTGCAAGCAAATTGTATCAGCAGGTGAAGTAGTGAAAACCAACAACTCACGATCTCTTGTTGTACGTAATTTATGTTTATATTCTGCAGGCCTCTATGAACAGTTTACAACTTGACGAACTTAACCTCTTTATATAACCTCCCGTTTGGACAGAGACATGGCTGGAAAAAAATCGTCACCCAGAAATCCGCTCCTAGTAGTTAGTGATTTTTGCAATAGACATACATTTTTCTACGGAGAATTGCAAGGTGCATGGAACTGGTCCAGTCCCCCAACGAAGAAAGTTTATGCTAGTCCTGGTGGGCAACGCCCAGGTTGGTAGCGCAGTGTTTGCGAGGTAAACCGTTAAGTTACATAGTATAATTCATAGATGATGTCGCGCTAGCAAACAAACATTTTACCTCCATCGAACTAGTAATCTCATCTGGTTCTGCCATGATAGACCACAACCATAATCCAACAAACACATGACCACGAAAAAATGTCAATCGTAGGCTGTTTCGCACCTGTTCGGGTGTGATTGGTGTTGAGCCCTTTTTATAGCTGCCAACTGATGGAATCCAAGTTAAACCAAATCCAACCAATGGGCAAAATTGAAGCAGGTGCCAAAGAAACTAATGATGAACCTTCCTTAATTTGTTTTACGACGACCAACAAAAACACTCTCAGAATCGTAATCTGAGATCGACATTTCTAATTCGAAGGAAATAAAGCAGCATTCACGATTATTTTTCAGTTAGTCAAAGGTTCTTCCGTCATATCTTTACTGTTTGACTCCTAACTGAATTTGCGGTAGCCATCTAATCCGCAAGTACGTTTACCGCTGCGTCACCAAGTGCTGGAAGATACGTTGATCAGTGCATTTCAGCGTTAATTGCCAATAGAAGTTAGTACCATAGTTGCACCCGCTGCTGTGTATTGCACACCTAAACGACACAAAAATGTTTTTGGGATATTATGAACAGTTTGAAAGAGAAGGAGTATTGTACGAGCTTGTTTACTGACAATCTCGGACGCAATGGAGTCTGCATTTAATTCACGTGTACTGCGCAATTAGATGCGTTTTGCACAAACTCGGCTGGTATGAAGATAACATTTGACCAGATGTCGCAAAGTATGATTTCATAAGTGGTACGTAGTAGCTTGCCAAACTTTAGAGAATGTACAGTATCTTATTCAAAGGAATTCAGTCAAAAATATCGACAGGTTTTCCAAAGTAAGGGAGATCAACACGCCAAACTGAACACGCACTCAATGTGTGGAAACCATTAATCCATACCGAAATGGAGGCTTAGAGTATTCCGACAACAACTGAATAAGCTTTTGCCACAAGACGATCTTAACTAGTCCGTTGCTCCGTCTCTCTGGTCTACTGCGGAACTGCAATATGTTCCAGTTCTGCTAAGGATAGTTCGAAATCCACCTGTTTTGTGACAGGCTAGATGGTTGCTTTGGAAACGGATGTTAACACCTACGTTTGTGATGATAACCTGAATTCCGAATGCAGATTTCCATTTGCACAAACATTGTAACTTCAAAACGCCAAGCATTTTAGTAGCCTCCATTAATACTTTATGGGAACGCAGTCGTTTAGGCACGTGAACCATTAATCGTTTATCCGGTTCTGGTGTACTTCACGCTCAAGCCATTCTCCATGTTTTTTACATACTGCTAAATCAGAAAAGAATATTCCTCAGTTTAGTTCTCCGTCTTGTTTGAAAACAGTGCAAGATAAACTGGAAACGAGGAAAACATTCTAGAGGATAGATGATAAAATTTGTGATAAGTCGCAATCACACAGTCACTTTGAGCAAATTCCCCTAATACTTACGGGATGTAATCACGTAATATCAGGCGCTCTGTGGCATGGCGCACAATATGAACTTGCTAATTCGCTGAGAAGCAATATAACTTGTTGCCAGAGCAACAAAACAAGCATATTTACAACGTGATGGCCCATCAAAATGTTTCTTGGGCATTGCATAAAATTGGAAAACTGCTGTTACTATTGTGTTTATCCCATATGTGGGTACAGCATACACGTAACTTCTAAATTTTATCCATACATGCAATATATTTAACACTATCATGCATATTTAGAATAGCGTGAAATTATGGCTAAAAATTGAACAAGAGCAGAAAAACTCCACAAGCCAAATCTGCGAGTTTACACGTGTGCTGGCTGAAAACCATTCATGCGAAGTGGAGAAAGCGATTTGTTGCTGTTGTCTTCTTGTCATTGCCAGTGGATTACAAATTGCCTAATGAATACTGCTCATTCAATAAGTTGTCTGTTCACCCGAACTAGCACATTTTTATCGAATCCGACTTACCGACTGTCAGTCATCAACAGACGTCAATTAACCTGAATGGGGATTTTGTAGTGGTGAGAAGTATTCCACAACGCGAAGCTGAAAGAAAGAGTACGTTTGTACAGTATGGCATAGCGATGTCCAGGACAATCTCCAAATTCACAGTAATGATGGTAAGTTTGGTGTATGAGGTATAAGTCAGTCAACTGAACGGAGTGCATTGGTTTACTCACTAACATACCGTTAATTTTACGCGGAAACTGTACCGTATCTAGCCTTGCCTTGATTGTTATACACGCAGAATAGTTGGATACTCTGAACTGATAACATTCTGGTTCACCGTTAAGATGTGTTGTGGTTTATATCGTCTTACGCTGAAACCACTGCTATCCTCAGTCCGACTTCAGGCGGTCCGCATTCTTTTCTTATCAGACTATCGATGGTATTAGAGCATTGTCTACAGTCAGATGATTGATGGCAGAGGGAGCCTGTTCACGTGACCAACAACCGATTGAAGCAGGAATAGCGTTCAGCTGCGCTCACCTCGGTTACTGATGCCGAAAATTGAGCTTTCATATGTGAAGCTCAGTTTGACAACCACGACCATTTTATGCCAGGTACCGAAAGGCTAGTCGATGTCAACCAACCCCGATGAATTGTACAGACGAACACCAATTATACATGCATGGTCCTTGATGAACTTTCGCGTTTTGTCCAGGTGTGTGTGGGTGTAGATGCGGAAGAGGAGATCTGATGGGATAACCGGCTAAATAACATGGTTGCGCAACACGGATTTACCAAATAAGCTAGCGAAGAAGTGAGAAGTTCTCATTGTTTCATGGATTTCTCAATTTTATTGAGTTAGCGATTATTTCCAACATTACATGCACATTGATAAAGGCTCTCCGAAAGGGTCGAAACGTTGCGAAACCGATAACTCTTTGGTTTTTAACTCGTTGTGGCTTAACTAAGGATTTACTTGATAATTACATGCGCATATTTAACGAAACAATCCGATTTTGTGTAATTATAGATATCGACTTTGAGTGAACAAAGGTGGGTTGAAATCAATGCATGTTGTCCGGATAGACCAGCGTTTGCTTCAACTTTTGGGGATTGAGCTCTATATTGACTTTAATTACCCCGCTTAATGCATATACGGAGATACTTCAGTTACCATTAATGTTCACTACGATTGTAGTACATAGGTCTCAAACCTAGTGTCAATCAAATTTGTCAACTGTGATGATACTAACAATTAAATCTAAGCAAATTTTGCAGTAGAATGGATGAAACAACACCTGTTATTTCGGGTGGACAAGGCAGACTAGCGTCAAACAGCATGGGATGGGTTTAGTTATCCGCGAGGTAACATCAGAGGAGGCTTCTTGTGGACAACTACGAATGTTGGAATCTTTAGAGAGATAAGTGCAAGTAAGCTGGAAAGAATGACATTACAAGGCCGATGAATCTTACTTCTGAAAACCTATAGGCCACCTCATTATTATCAAAGGATAATCTGATCCATCGCAGACTGCAAATTTTTACAACAGAACATTACTTAACACCATCAGTCGCCACAAATATTCTATATTCAGCTAGGTAGCTAATGATATTCGTAATCCGAGGCTAAGGACAATTGACAGAATATTGCTAATCAGGTTAAATCGGCCAATCTGCTGAGCATGGAAGATACTGACGCAATTACTCATCTGACCTTAAAAGTGACCGCTTCATTAGAATACAAAGGATTGGGTTCTTTTGGATGACCTGTGTATTTGTTGTCAACATTTGCAGTTTATGATAGTTCCTTAGTTTACGTCGGTGGCCGGTGCAATTGAATCGACATTTTGGAAAAATGAATGCTTAAAATTCACTACATCGAACCGCGTCAAAACATTTTCATTTATGCTAACTACACTTCGACCGCACTGTTCCACATCAAGGTTACGGACTTAGCGCAGCGGAAAACAAAGAACACAAACCTTTCCAGTGCACTAAAAATCTGAAGTTCTGAAACTATTTCCCATATCACAATTATCCTAATAATCGTTTCCGTCCAAGTTTCATCACAATGGTGCCTGCCAGAATTGATAAACATTTGCCAAACAGCTTTTTATCCACTGTTAAGCAATGCTCCAGCTGTTCCGAACCTACAAGATTTCAGGCAATTTGTGTTACACTGATAATCACTTAGTGGAACCGTTAGTTAATTAATCCCGTCGGACGTCTATTCCAGGCCGAAAGGAATGAAATTCTTTTCCTACCCCATCAATGCAATGGGTATTAAGTGTTCACACTACCAAAATCACCGAATAAGTAGTAAGGTTGTCCTATTTCAGATATTGTACATTGCATGTTTCACTGGAAATTTAAATTTAGCTAAGCTAACACAACGTTCATTTGCACGGTTACGCCACGATTGCGTCATAGGTGAATTTTCAAACAGTTAGCTAAAACCTCATGAGAACCACATTTTTTGAGAACTAAACACAAGTTCTGTGCTACAGTTTATGGCTGTTAGGATACAACAGAATGGCAGTCCGTAACGGTTACGAACTAGACCGTGGAGGTGCGTTTAATGGGTGGAAGGAAAGTATGTTAATTGCTCACTTCAGATTTTGTCTTTCCTCTCCCCATAGACAACGGTATTCTTCAGAAGAGCCTGAGAGAAGTTTTGCGAGTACTTAGTGCCGCAGACAACCAGCAAACTGATGTACAACTTCTTCCGCCTACTGTTCACACATACATACACACTTCCGAGAATCGAACTCACGAACCACCTAAAGGTAGTAACAGACTAGCAGTTCCAGCGACTAGCAGCTAAACCGTAGTCACCGTAAAAGAGTACCGGCTCGAAAAGTTCGCTGTGAAATTGCAATTAACCATCAGGTATGTGTGTTTTAGTTGCACAGCTGTTCGACCGAATTATTAATACATTATTAGTGTGTTCCTAGATCTTTTTCAAGTACATTGGTTGAGAATCGTTATCGCAAACACATTGGGGGTTGACACACAAGTAGGTTAGTCCACATAAAATGACTAACTCGTTCTGTTTCATATGAACACTGCCCCATACTCGGCGTAAGTTCAACTAGCCATGGGAGTGAAACAGGGAAGCGCATTCGCTAGTCATTGTTTGGTATTTTTTCTGACAGCTAAGCTTCGGAACAATCCACATCTCAGACAGTGTTGTTTACGTTCAATTAAAGGTTGCAGCCCATTCAACATTACACCACAATGACTTCTAGTCGGATGGGTGCGGGTCGCATATGTAGCTAACTTATTGACACTGTAATAAAACTCGGACTGTGCACTGATTTAGAGAAAACAAGCATCGTTAACCAAGATACAGTTGGCATTCCTCACAGTACTGTTAGTGAATGTATTCAAGGGGTGGTGGATAAATTCCCCAACCTCAAGTCTGCACAGTCCGGCACTTCGTTCGTCAAGGTCAAGCCCGTTTGCATCATTCTCGTTATAAGGTTGGCAATGTACCGATCCCCAGCAATACAAAGAATGAAACTCTGTGCTGACACTTGATATAAAGAAGCCGGTAAACTGAGCTCCAAGTGAAAAACCGCTGGATTCTAGAAACGACTTTTTATGGCACACAGGTATTTGGTCCAGACCCCAACTTTGAGCCACTAACATAAACGTAAGCGTGATGTGAAGACTGAGACGTTAGTATCACGTCCTGGGAAACAATAAATATAGGTCACAACAAGTGTAGGTTCAGTTTTAAAAACGTGACCAGAAACATTTGGAAGAGGTATAATCTCCAGCTGCCGTAAGGAGAGTGCATGCGTCAGTGTGTACTAGCGGAAAACACAACAGTCAAGAAAGCACACGTTTGACGCAATTATGTGGATCTGTGAACCTTCGTGATTAAATCATAAAGCTACATCGTGAGCCACGAGATAGTCACGACAGCGTAGCAGTCCATCAGCTTCCAAGATAGGTGGATTCTGTCAGCAGCCAGTAGAATATATACGAATCCACGTGCACGTATAAATAAGTCTGCCTACAATAGATACTCAGCGGAAATCTTACATCAATCCGCTAGTAATCAGATTGTCACTAAACAGTTGATCGCGGATACCGTCTTCGACGCCGACAAATCAGATTGTTGGGAACGGTTTTGGAGTAAGTGTTTCAGAATGTAACCGGTTTCAAAATGCCGATCGAATATCTGACACTCACCCCCACTTTAAAATTGTGAAATCTTTCGGAAGAGAAATTACCCACAGAGGTCACTTGAGGTCACCTGACCGTCTACGGAATTGACTTGACCAGATTGTTAGGTGACAGGCATACACAGTTCGGAATTAGTTCAACGTTTGTTTTACATGGTGAAACAGATGTTCTTCGCTAATAATGTTTTCCTGATATGCGTTCCTTAAGGATGGCCGACTGGTTCTTCGCCAAACGTTCGCCTTTATGTTTAGACTGGATTACTGCTTATAAACTCATACAGCTCCAGGTTCGATCTGGACAATTCAGTTGGAATACATTTGCATTCATTATCTGAAAACTTCGGGAACTGTCTGTCACTTGTACAAATGAATCGTCGGGTAGGCGCTGAATTCTTCCTTACTTGGAGAACATCCCTGCTAACTGCATTAGACTAACACAGAACTGCGCATGTGAGAGGAAGCTAGCCTTTATTCACCTTCTATGAATCGGGTAATAATGAACTATTCCTTACATTAAAAAAACAACCAATAGAGAATAGCACAACGTTATTACAATAGAGAAGTTACAAATATTGGTATGATCAAGCTTATGGTAGTGGCTTTCATCAGCATAGCAGCTCCCTGGAGGGTTCAGCAATGGATTAAATTTAACGTCGACAGATGTATTTTCAGACTGAAATGTTGGTTAGTTAAGCTTCAGAACATGATTTCAGGGTAGACTTTGAAATCGACAGTGTTCGGTTCTGTCAAATTATACACTTTCAAACTGTCGCCCTCTGTTGACGATATCAGTGAGTGAAACAGATCGTCATGTTTCATTTTCAGACCGTAGGTTTCCATATACGCAACTCACCCAGGCAAAAAACCTCTTATGAGTAGAAAAAATGATTCAACTTTACAGGTTCCACTCCAAAGAGATCGCGTTTTAATTCCATAAAATCCCATAAAGTTAAATGTAACAAATTGACTAGATTGACGGTACGCTTTCAAAGCCATCAACATAAGTGTGTGTTCATGACCAATAATGGCACCTCATTCAGAATGTTCCCCGTTTGTAGTTTACTGGGATGTTTATGCAGTACGCAGTAATAATATCTATCTGCTATTTAGGTTTACCGATCAAGAGAGGACAAACCTGCGTTACACCACATGATCACTTGTGACGCGTGAAAGTATGGTTGAACGCAGGCTAAAATAGAGTCAGATTGATCGATCTTGAAAGCTGTATAAACGTGGTTCCAGCTTAAAATCTCTCAACTACTCTAATAGTATAATAATCCTGGGAACTTCCAAATCAAGAATCGTTGCACGAAATACAAGAAGAAGAACTATTACAGTTTGAGAAACGCCGTCCAGTTAGTTCGTTATTTGAACAAGCCCCAAACAATGACCGGATGTTTTGCGTCTACGTCTCTAAGAATGATTGCAGAATCACAGGTGGGTCGATAGTTGAGTTAACCTACCCCTGTGGATTCACAGTTTTTTAACTTCCGTTCTCTTTTCACGTATAAGGAAGGAAGTGAGCCGATGGCATTCCCGAAATTATCCTGGAATGTGAGTCATAGCTAATCGTTAAATAGATGCTTCTTGAACGGGTTTGTGTCCTCCTGAAAACCTATTTCTAGTGGATTACTTTACTCTGAAAGTGTGAATATGTTGTAACTATTTATCACCCAATATTTCTCTCAAGATTCTTCCATGTTTTTCCCTCACCTTTGGTCTCGACAGTGGTGATATACATGACACAACCCAATGAGATTTTATTGTACACATTGGATGAAAGCAGGAATGAGGAATGTCATATTTTATTTTGGCTAACAATATACCGAATATATAGATTTACAGAAAAAAAATTGAAAGGCCGTTTTCGAGTAGACTTCACAGAGTGTTAAATGTAGAATATCAATTATTCCAGTTCGATGTAACTACTATAATTCATCCTCTTACACTCGGCTCAGTCAAGGAGTACGGAACTGTCACCGTCCGTTTAACGTAAATCATAGCAATATTTCAGGCATATCTAGAAAAAAACAGCCATAATCATCTAATTTCGTTTTGTATTACCGTTTCATTTTTGTTAACTGACAGAAAAGTAGGAACACAAGTGAGTTCATTGTATAAAAAAATACAGTAAACGCAGACTAACTGGGAAAAAACAACATTGATGCACAATCAATCAACCTTATAATGTTAACAGGTAACTTTTTTGTTTAGTGTTGAGGTAACCAAACAGGGCTTCTCTGCTCATGTCGCTTCAGCTCCGGTTGATTTGCTTGCTTCCAGGCCTAAGTGTGCGATAAGTTCACATCATTTGTGTTTCGTAACCTAATTATTTGACTGTATTTAACAATACGACTGCCTTTCCTGAATTTGAATATAGTATGACACTCTGATTGACCAGAGAATGACAAAGTATTAAGGCAATCGAACGGGAATTATTCATGAAACCTCCAAAAATAACTTCATGGTCTAACCGTGCGGCTGTGGACAGAGGAGTATTCAGTATCTCTCGTTGTTAACTAGATGACACAATTTGAACACAATAGGTTCGCACCCTCCTACACCGGTAATGCACGTACATTCCGGTTAACGCTATCACTCACCTGCAAAGTATCTGATGATGTGGAAGAGCAACGTTTTTACGGCTGACAGCATTATTATGAAAAGTATTCATTATCGTCAATTTTACGATCCTAAGATCTGGTTTGTTTGAATACACAAAGCTAAACTCAGCGTTAATTGCCGACACAGGGGAACAAATGGCTTGAAACTTGTCGGTTAATGTCAGACTCGAGAAACACTTTAGTTATAAAATCTTCTGTCTTAGGGGAAGGAATGGTTGAAGATATGTTTACACACAGACAGCCTGTATCTGTCACATGAACCGCAAAATCCATTTCTTCAGAAGTCCTATTACTAATGATTATTCGTGGAGATATAATATCGACTTTTCTTGCAAAGGTCAATAGGTATCTTCCCTAATTTTTAGCTTGTAGTTTTAATGCACATTTGCTCAAATTTTTTAACTGGCTGAACACTTCAGTGTACATTTTGAAAAAAAAGCACTAGATTGGAGTGTTGCACTTGTCATAGCCCATCTGTTGTGCACACATTCTAAGCTCAGTCCAAACTCTCAATAGGCAGCCGCTTTACAATGCTGATCTTATACTTGGCAAGACCGAAATATTGTAGTTGAAAGCTTAGTCACATTCTCCATATGGCGGGACTGTAATGGATTGCTTCACTGTGTTGACTTCACAGGTCCATTATTCTATTAGCCAAGCGTATGGCAAGACTGTTTGTCAGCTTGTTCTACTCGTTCAAGCATCCCTCTATGTATTCCCTCAGTTTAATAGTTGTAGACGTCATTTATTTTGAAGCCGATGTTTGTAGAAACGTTTTCTACTGGCTTTGGTTTGTGGTACTTCATGATTTTTGCGAACTTTGCACCAACTGTGTATCTGAGAGCAAAAATTGGCAGTTTTGTTAGTTCTGTTCACCTGCATGTAAGGTCACAGTGCATAAATTATGTTTTAGTTCCGTTACTATGCTGGCAATAGGCATAAAGCAATGAATGAACTAAGAGGGTGGCTAGTGAACATCCAATCCTCTCACACATACGAATGTTTCCTCAACCCTTTCAGCATAAAACGCTTGTCACAGTTGAATATATGAAGCGGTTTAAAAAAGTCTCAGACTACCCTAAGTGAACGCAGACGTTTTTCACCGAGTTCAGTAACCAAAAATGATAGAATGCAACAGGACAATTACGGGGGTTTGGCAAGTTATAGAAATAAAAAGCTTGACTAACAGAAAGGGTTCAAGAAGACCACCACAGCAACATTCCAAATTACCAGTATCCAGGATGCGAGGATATTCAGATATTACTGTGAGCGGCTGAAACGTGGTCGGTGCTGCGACGATGTTCGGAGTACAACGGAGCTAAAAATGTATGAGATCCGTGAAGTATCGTCAAGTAACTACGCCACAGGTAGAAGAGCAGAAAGGCGTGCGTGCACAAAACTTTATTGAGATTGCAAGGTCATTTTTATTCAATTCGAACAACCTGCAGAGATGACGCAAAAACGTTGTTGTACAATGACGAAGCATCGTTAGTGAACAAAACCAAGAGAAAAAAACTCTACATATACTACATGTTTGTTATGCCGATTGGATGAATGTCTGCTTAATAAGGATGAATGAAGAAACCTGCCAGTGTACTCTCAGCGTCATTCCCAAGTTGGTCTTGATTTCAGATTTGCTGCTGATTTCTATGTTGTTCTGTTAGTCTACAACTTCTGGCTCCATTTAACCAATGTCTGCAATTCGGCTGTACTTTGACAGAATGATTCTTTATCCAGATGAGTAGCAGAATGTAGTGGAGAGATTTGCGTTACTTAGTTTTTGCTTTCAAAATGTCAGTCTGAATGATTTTTCGCTGAAAAAAGGAAATAGTACTGATTTGGATTGTTCCGAGGAGTGGGGACAACCCAGACAATGCTGCTATATTTCTTCGCATGATGGAAAGGCGTGACAGCACTACCACAGAATGCAAGTAGTTGCCCGCCCCATGACGAGTTTGTTGCTGGGAATTATTTAGTAGATGCATTCAAAAGCAGGTTAATTGGATAAGCGTAGTGAAGAAAAAAACAATGGCTCACGGCATACTAACTTATTTGTTCATCTTTGTAGACCCATCACTTAATGTGTGATTACATATTGGAAGCAGGTCTACAATTTAACACTCGCCGATGAACTGATCACACGTAGATTTCATCAAATAAGTCGATGTAGCTCCTTCTAATAGCTTCGCCGTTTAAAAGTTGCGCTTGCTCAGACACTGAATGGTGCACAGACAGTTCGGTCAAGTTCCGTAACGTTTCTTTTTCAAACTATCAATAGAACACACAACGGAACGACAGAAGCTTTTCTCTGCAAAATAGGAAAGCGCATATTTGAAAATAATTATGGGGATAACAGGTTATGTTGTCGGATACAAAACAGGTTCATCTAAATTAACCGGTCGTGTGGGGGACTGTAGACGAAATTGTTACATAGTGGATCTAATCGATTCACGAAAACCCACGTTTATCTGTTTTTGATATCAAATCATATGCTACCGAGAATGCTCTTTTCTTGATCGAAAGGATGAACGTTTACATCACCTTTTAGTTCATTCGTTTCAAGATCTGTCTGGTAACACGATTTGGAATTTCACAACAGTGACACCATTCATTCTCAAACATTACATAAGTTAATTTTGTTCCATTTTCCGGTCATTTACATGACCTATCGCTGTAGCTACTTTAATTCTGCATCTCCCTTATGCTAAAACCAATAGTTAGCTGTTGTGAATTTGGTGTTTAGAATGTGGATAATAAAATGTTCTTCATAAGGGTTTCTCTTTCATTTATCGTCATGTAATACACTGAGAACGGCATAATCAACTTACAGTTGGTCAACTATTTACATGTCAACGACCACAAATGTGATGGCGACCAATCATTGTTGTTCTACATATAGTGGCATTTTGATAACATGACACTATCACGGTTCACTGTTAGGCATGCCATCACCTCCGAGCATTATAAGTTGACTTATCATTTCCACTGTGATGCCGGGATAGAATCAAGTGCATTCTTCTCAAGAAAATCTGTAGTAATCAGTTGCTCATAATTTTCATGATCTTTTAGACTATCGGTGTTTGAGTAACTCATAAGCTGTGACGTCCTATGTGGAGGTATATCATTTTGATGCATTTCCACTCTACAAATTGTCGCAGTTTGCTGCATATGCTTATCATCGGTAGCCGAAAAATCTTCTGGTTAAACATGGAAACAGCATGCCTCTGACATGTTGTAAATAACGAAAGTTGCCTCACTTGTTACTTTTCAAACGCCCAAGGATAGGCCTTTAAGAAAAGTACCCGAAAATTGGATAACCTTTGATCAAGAATTGCACGAGAGTTGACTACGCAGTAGTTTGCAACTTAAGAGAATTAGCCTTCCTTCTATGAATAATTAACGATTTACTTCTTAAAGAAGGGATTACCATTCATAGGAGGGAAGATTACAGTGCTGATCATACAAATCACTCATGAGGACGCCGTGTGGTTAGACAAATAATTAGCCACCCAACACACGATTAACGGAGTAACGAATTTCTGTTCGAACAATTACCTTGTTTCGAGTGATTTCAAAAGTGCCGTAGTGAAAAACTGGTATATGACGGTAGCAGAACACTGATAAAAACGTCTTTCATGGATGCAGTTAAACTACGGAGTCACCGTTATATTAACTGTTAGAAATATTATATCAGAGCAGAAAAAACATTTTCTGATAATTTGATAGCTCGTTTACTTTCAGTAGACCCGAACGTAAAACATGTCAGTAGTTACGCATCACACAGATAAAGGCAAGCAAGGACTAGACATGCCTACGAACACACCAAGTAGATTATCACCAAGTGGTTTATCTTTTTTCGATATACTCATCAATAGATGTGCGGATGGCATGTGAAGGCGCTCAGGTCAACATGTTCAGTTTTCCAGCCCTGCTTCCATTGGGTACAAACGGTTTATTTTTAAGACATCCTTTCATAGAGTCAGGAATACTTCCGCCCTTGAAGAGCTGTGGACGGAACAGGAGTTGCTGAGACAAACCTTATCGTCAAATGGACACCCCGATCTATTCACCAAGCCAACTACTGAGGTGAATGAGAGCACTATACCCATAAGCAGCGACCAAAAGAAGAATGGTTCCCTATTCTTGCCATTTAAACGTGAACATCTAGTCGAAGACATAAATCACAAACTAAAATTTATTGCTGCACAAACTTAGAGGGCTACGCATTCGCGCTTATTTGAGACCACTAGAAGACCAGTTTCCTGCAATTGTGAAAGTGGTTTGTCAAATTCTGTCTCCCATTTGTTGTAGCATTTCACTTGCAGTTTCGGTGACGTTTGCGTAAGTAGAACAGATCGTCAATTATCACAGCAATCCGCCGAATGATTGAAACAACTGACAATGCACCAGTCTCAATTTGGTGAACTGACTGCTGAAAATCTAACTTTATCGACTGCGAAGATTATCATAACAACAGGTTCCTAATTTGCCCCAATAAACTTACTCATGATAGTTGCGCGATCGAAAGCAGAAAGTTACTGGCTCTCTGCAAAGCGGTGTTCATCTGAACTTACCGAACGACGTTATGTGCACGAAAATGGCTGAGGCAACCTATCGAGTTGCCACGTTCATGAGTACGTAACACTTGGTGTGCTTATACACGAGTCTTTATCTATATAATGATGTATATAATGATGTATATGATTGGCACGTTTCACCTTTGTGACTGATGAGAGTGAATGAAATGTTAACATATCACAAAATATATCTTCTTTCTACCCTGATATACTGGTTACGGGGAACTTGGTGTTTCAAACCTATAAATGCTGACTGAATATTTCAGTATTCGCATTCCTTAAACTTAGCTGAGTTGCGCTGTCATTAAGTAATAACCACATCTGTCTTCACTAACCAGTCAACTGTGATTCACCCAAAACAGCTATTTGATGTAGTTACACTTGCCTTCCGATAAATTACTAAGGAACAAGCTGAATAATATTGCAAACCCAGTTAGATGCTTTGATGAGGTTTTTCCAGATTGAAATTCACAAAATTATTGGGTCCTGTTTTCCAGATTTGCCGGTACGCGAGCGTGCTTATAAATGCATATCATATGTAGCGGTTTCCGGTAGGCAATTCATAGTCCTCACAAGTAACCCTTTACTTGTTAGCTACATTTGTTGTACGATGTTTCTCAGTAGTCCCTGCTAAACCATACTCTCTTAAGGATAACCTGCTCTAAGTCTATACCATCTTCCTGCATTCATTCAAGGTTTTAAACTATTTGTTGCTTACGAAAACAAGACATAGTAATTGGTATGGATTAGGAGCAGCGGTATCACTACGTCCGTGCGTAAGCCTTGAATATAATGATTTGGGCGTGTACACAATGTTATACTATCGTTGTAAGCAATATTGGCGTTAAAATGCGACCTTTTTGCGTCTCATAGTAGCATACAGGCAGACGAAAATAACTTAGCACATCGTACTGTGCACTTAAAATGTTATGATACACCTGAACTTATTTGATGCTACTAAGAAGAGCATGAGGCGTTTAAATATTATTATGGAGATTGATAAATGGAAACCGAATCTTACTCACAGACGATCGAAGCTTTCACTTTCGAATAAACGTGCCTGTGATGATACTTACATGCAACCCGATTTATAGTCATTCGCTTTCTCTTGTTCACAAATGCAGATGGCGCATGTCATTGGCCTGAATGTCTATGAAACCACGGGGTTGGAGTTTGTGAAGAGTTTACGATTGCAGCGGTCCCAATAAGCTCTTACCACTTACCACCTACTTATGGTGTGCGCTCGTTAACTGGCAACTGTTTGTGAATGCTGCTTGTGTTGCATTGATTTGAAGCCTCAGATTATCTGACTGTCACCAGGGCAGACAATATTAATAGAAAACACTGAATTCCCTCGATCCAGTTCACCAATAGCTGTAGGAGACACACATCGCGAGATGTTAACATTTCGTCTACTCTCTTCAGTGACGAACCTAAAACAAAGACAAAGAATGGCTAATGATAAACAGATTGGGAATAACACAATGTTACGAGCAAGTTGTAATACTCTACGTTTCAACCACTTCGGGTGGCCTTCCTCAGGAGTGTTTTAATCGATGTGTCAGCCCACATGTTCGCGCAGAATGAGAGAAAATCAGTGGTATTTCGTGTTTTGTATACGTCGATCAGAGAATAAAATTTTCCGGATGGTCTGTGGTTGTCACGACGGCCGTCGTGCGATAAGCAAACAAAGTGACGGAAAGAACGTTGGCACGCAACATATCGGTGAATTGAATCGGTTTACTGATAACACCGACAAAAAGTACACGTACAGGGCAGCAGAAGACTAATAAATGTATACATAGACCTACACAGTTTTTAACGTGTGCAAATGCTTCGGTTAGATAACTCTGTCTGACCATCTCATCTGCAACGATCAAAAAATGTTTGATTATCTCGGCTGAATCAGACACAGATGCAAATTTAGATAATGAGTTTCACGATCTGTTGCCCAAAATTTAAGTTTCGGCTATGAAGTAGCCTTTACACCTGAAGCTTGAGTATAGGGGGAGAAAACTTCGGTTGCTCTTTTCTAAGGTAGCTTTATAAGTCTGTGACCATATGTGTTCATTGTTGTACCCCTGACCCTTTCTGCTACCTTGGCGTGGTGGTCAGGCTTGCGTGCTGTTTAGATCCTGAGGGCTGTGCTGACTGTGACTTCGGTCCTTGCGGGTTCAACCTTGTCAGATTGGCCAATGGGGAGCAGTCAGACAAAAAGCAGATGCGTGAGTGTCTGTGGACTTCTCTCTATTCTTTTCTTCAGCTTTGTTGGTGCATTATATGATGAATGGTCTGCCTGACTTTTCATAGTCCAATGAGAACTTTGCTTCTAATACTCATCTTCTTTAGGCTTCACTAACCTGCACTCCTATACTGCAACGCTTTTTGCATTACACTTCTCAGTGTAGATCTCGTCATTGCAGTCTCTCTCTGTTTAGTTTCCGAGAGATAAGAGTTTCCCTTCCTTATTAGCCAATCAAGTGGCTAACCAACATCGGCCGGCTGGACACAAAGGCCCCACTGACACACCTCCCAGTCTTATTCCTTCGGGTTTACACTGGATATGTGGTGTGTTGGTGGAACTGCAATTGGTGCGGCGCAAGCCAATTGCAGTGATGGATAAGCGCAGGCGTCCTTTGGCTTCGGTCACTGTGACAGGCTAATCTGAATCGGATGCCGCCAACCCCCCTCATTGTTGTACCTTAAGATGAATTCTTTTCTTGAGGCTGTCTTTGTCGGAATTTGGCTTAATTCATTCGGTCTGTCCAAGTGGGGGTACGGCACAAATTTAATGGACGTGCTCTTTAGACTCCGTATCTTTTTAGACGTTGCGAACAAAGTTTTATGTTTGTTTCATTCCGATGAAGTGGAGTGGAGTGACTGTATTGTGCAGAGGATTATAAGGTTCAGTCACCCACAGAGTTGTTCAAGACAGTGTGAAGTTATCTGTTTTATTCGCCGATATTTCAGGTCTTGTTGACAGACAAGTCGTCTGCCGTCCATCCATCTATATATGTATCGTTTTTATTATAATCGCACAGATTGTAATAACCAGCAGAGATTTTGATGATGTAATGATGTGGAATAAATGAGAGAAATCAAGCTGATGGGTGACTGCAGTATATTTCTAGGAGACTTATTGACATTCACTTATTTTCCTAGGGTCTAAGATCTGCGAAAAATCACGAAGTAGCTTGTTAGTATGGTGCACAAAGAAGGTAGCAACTGACCTGTCCTGATATGGTTATCCTCAGTACCATATGTTTACCATATGGGTCGCTAATTTCACATGTGTTTCCGACTGCACACAAAATAATACCATCTGGTCATGTCTAATCGCCTGACACAACATTGGGTTGAAGTCATCGCAAAAGACGAGTAGAATTGCGATGCAAGATGGGCAGGTCAAGGCCTCGAGATCGGATAGTTGGGGGATAATTTACATATCACAAAACATATCGGAGAGGCAGCATGAAGGAAAAGCGAACAGTGCAAAAGATTTGAAGTAAATAAAAGACTTGAACATTAAGTTTGCAGAAAACAGAAGAGGTGAGAACATCTGTATTCTTCGCAAACGAAGACAACAAATATTAAGTTAAGTCGCAGAGGCAAACGTTTACAACTTACACCTTATGTGTTAACTTAGGTAGTGTGCAAACTTTGAGTTCACAGTTCTCACTCTGTTACTATTGGGTTCACCGATCAGCCGGAAGACGGCTGTAGGGTGTTCCACCGGTTCAATTGATCTGGAATGCTTTGTAATCATATTTTCCGGGGAAACAGTGTGGGACATATCGATCCATTCGAACAGATGTTCGTGGGTGGGCGTGGCCAAATGCCGAATGTTCCGCGTAACCTTATGAATCAATTTTGTTTCCTCTAAGTGCAACTTAAAAAATACCCTTCAAAACTGGAAAATATTCGTTGGGACAAAGTATAAATTATTTTAGGATGTGTACAATTTTTGTCTGCTTGACTACTATTGTTTCGCGAATTTGGAACGTAACAAAAAAGTTTCTGATGTGACCGAAGTTCCGAATATATTCACACGGCAAACTCCAACAAACGGAACTTTGTTATGAATCTTTCACCGATTCTGACTCTACTATTCATCTGTGTAATCAGTCGGATTGTCCTAGTTTTTGGTTTTGTTTTGGACTGTATGAAAACACACAACATACATGTACATATCAGGACACTACCGGAACTATCTATACTATCAATCACTTTGTTTTACGTATACAACAATATAGTAACACAAAAAGCCATGCAGTGATCTTGCATAAGTGAAAGTGAAGTGTCTTTTTGTGATAAAGTGACTTCATTAAATTTAAGATGGTTGACAGAACTTGCATGACAGTTTGTTGTATGAAGGTCAGTGAGGGAAGTCACAAAAGGCTGCAGTAAACTCGGCATGTGGTCATGCAGCTTAGTCTAGCTTGACCAGGTTTCATCTTACAAGAAAATATCAGTGCACTCTTACTCACCAAAAGTTCATAAACAAAGCAATGTAAATTAGTTCTTCCAGCTGTTGAGCCTCCTCTTCTGAACTGAAAACAGGTTGGACTACAACAGTGCAAGCAGCCACCACGGCCCTTGAAGGGGTTGGGAAAGGGTTTTGATAAGCTGTTGATCCTAGTGACAAGTGGCGAACTAATGAACATCTATGACGACCTTGTTGGTCCACAACGACAATATACCCATACCAAGAATCGGAACCCACCTTTGCTGAATAGACGCTTCATTTATTGTCATTCGGCTGCGATCACTGTGATTAACAGTTTGCAAAACTGTGTGAATTGTCTCAGGTTGTTTCTGTCCACAGTTTGTGTATCGTTCAGCGTTCATTAAGGTCATAGGCCCTTTATGGCTCGTGAGCTGAAAGATTATGTGCTAATTTTACTAATGCTCATATCCTGATCAGAATGAACTGTATTCTGGGGACGTAGTTTGTTTGTATTGAAGCAATGTGTTACTGGAACATGACCCTTCCCATCACATATACGGTGATAAGTAGAGGAATAATTACATGCAGTAGACTCATCGCCGGGAACTTCCGTTTAATTGCTCTCACTTTGTTGAGAATGATGAATCTGTAAGAAGTATGAAAAGATTGTGAGAAATGTTGAGAAGCTAACACCAACTGTTTGACAGAGGGCCAACTGCCAAGATGAAATTCACACATTTTTTCACGCATCACATTTATTCTGGCTAGCCAACTGTGATGAGTGATCTTCAAAAATATTAACTAAGCTATCCATAGTACATCAGTCTCTAACCGTTTAGAATGTTGCTGACTACCTACGTGTTTAACTGACGATCAGTCACGGTTATCCACTCAATGTTTTCTCTATCGTGCCTGCAAAACAGTGAATCTACGCGTATACTCTAACAATGAGACGCATTGTGGTTCCAATATAAGCTGATCAAAATATGACCTTTACAGATCAAGTTACATTGAAAGTGATCCTTTTTCCCTGTGACTTGCATGTAAAGGTTGACCTTCTCGGAGAGAACACCCGAGAGATGTTAGCATCTGAAGTCGTTCGGCAATCCTGCTTTTATCTATCACCAGTTGGTTGATATAACAACTCATACCTTCATGTTCAATAATCGCTACACTAAAAGAATTATGTGTGACTAAATTCCATTGATTGTCAATGTTCTACAGCAACATCGTATTGCGTGTGCACCTGTATTATTTGCGCAAATGAAGATTACTCGACTAATATGACTTCATCCCATCTGTTGGTTTCACAGCATGTCTGTGCTCCATGCATCATGCAGATGATTAGAGGTATGCAACTTTTGTGAGTGTTTTCACTGTGTGTGCTGGTCACACTTTTGTTTTACTTCTCTTTTTCCTTATAAACAAACAGGTGACAGCTAATTTTGATTCGTAATGAACTGCAGTTATTTGTGTTAGATGAACAAAACGATTAAACTGTCTGTGATAGACGGTATCAAAATTGTTTCCAAAACACAGGTTGATTGGATATCTTTTGCATCGGTGTGTATTGAGGTTCACAATCAGTGAAGCTATCTTGGTGTATTCCAAGATTGTTGAAAAAACACAAGATAAACTAGATTTCTAGCTCAGTTTTTGGGTGTTGGTATGTTTTAAATAAGCATAACATATAAGTACGGTGTTCTTCGGTCGGACAGAAATTTCAGCAGGTCATTTTCTAAGGGAAGCCCTAGGCTTGATTATTGCTCTTGACCAGTATATTTTTCACGACCAGCTGTTCCATCATGAACAACAATTTTATAATCAAACCTTATCGATCACTGCTTCAGCTGTCCAACAATAAGCATGGGCCAACAACATGACCACCGCGTTACTTTTACGGTGATTGATGCAGCTGAGCATTACTGAAAACAAATGTGATTGAGTAATTCAATTAACAACCTTGTGAAACGTTTGTGATAAAAATTATCTCATCTTCGAAAATTTTGATACATAATTGTTTCGCATCACCGGGACTGAATATTGCCATTAAAAATTTCAGTTTTTAAAGTAACAAAATTCTGATCATCTTTCCTGTCATCCTCTCTATCTGTCGGGATAGATGCAAACAGCCGAACACCCTCTCACAGTTCCGTCACATCAAATGTTCAACGAAACTCTCAAACGAGCCCGATATTTCCCGCACAGGTATGTTGACATATTGAAACATGTGAATCATTATACTGGGTACCACACAGTTAGTTACGTTTTATGTACCACTAACGTCCTATAATAAACACCGCTCTTTTCGTATCTTCACTGTGTTACAAATTTAACGGCGAACCAAGTTAGAGACAGACTGGTACTAATAAATTATACACTCAGACTTTCGGTTCACTTCGAGAATTGTGAAAACATTACTGAAAAGCACGAATCAACTTATACTAACCGGCATAACATTCCGTACATATTGAACACTCCGTAAAATTATGTAATGTGTTCTTTGATTCCTCAACAAAAATGCCATGAAACAAACGGATTAGTAGATACATTAATGAAAGATCCAAATAATCACCGGATATTTTAATTAAGTTCTCCCAGCAAAAGTGATGTTCATCAGCTTTTACAGAACAGTCAACGGGGCAGTGCGAAATTATTTTAAATTAGGAAGTGAGGGGCAAAAATGCATAATCGAGGATGTTTCGGTTAGTAGCGAAGTGCCTCCTTGTGTGTTTTGATCAGCGTGTAGAAAGCCTTTCATTCGGTTTCTTTCTGACAGACTTATTGACAAACAGCAAACGCTACTTTCAGGTATGTCAATTTCTTCTGCGTAACCAACTTGTGTTGAACGCCGCACTTGAACACTTAATTGCCCACTAAACAAATTGACTGCGAATGCAATGGTCAGATTGCCAAGATATGTTTGTCAAAGGGAGCAAACCTAACTTTCTCAAGAACGGACACATTTTGACGATCGCTGGAGTCATCAGCGTGCAATTTAGGAGCACGAGAGATGCATCCTATGGTTTGCTGACTCATGATCAACGTAGTTTGGCAAACCGTTATTAAGCATTCACAAACGCTTTGCGTTGACCTTGTGAGTGCACTCCTAAGTAAGCGATGATCAACACTCGACACTTTAAGTTCGCAGTTATAGCTCAATTGGCTACAATCACGCAGTATGTTCCAAGAAAGTTCACTGCACAGCTGCATGAACCAGAATACCAATGACCGACAAAGTTTTAATAAATTGTACTGACTTTTAATTAGTTTGGTATATTTTATAATTCAGAACAGGACAGATTGTGAAAATCTAGGCTCCAGCTGGATTGTAACGATCGACAATAACAACATGCTCATATAAGAATACAGCAATACCAGATAAAAAACGAGGCTAAGCCCAGTGCTCAGAAGTGTTAAATCTCGGTATTTGGGCACGCTGTTGCTGTCGACAGTTTGAATTTAGTCAAAGCTCAGTTTTAGCAACCAGATCTTCTCTAAACCTTGACGATTTCGTAAAACTGGCTACACCGTGAATGTTTGTCACTGAACGTGATGCTCAGGAAACTTTCTTTCTTAACATATGCTACCTTTTCAAGTTAGCCTAATCGAAAAAAAAATTTAAATGATAAAGCCTGTTCCACCCACCATGAATGCACTGCTTTACGGTGTCACGTGACAGACAGCTGAATCCTAACTGACACTGAATTACGGTGATATGGCCGAAGTCAAAAATATGTACTCTACCCAGTTCAGTTAGCAACTATATCATACTGGTTAAGTGTCAGTAAATTGCATTTGCAGGGGGGAACCACTAAGCAAATAACGACAGATAACGATATGTTCGCAAAGAAAACACAAAACCTACACTTTCACCACAAGTTTCCAAGTCAAACTGCACACTTATTTGCACCAAGTGTGCAGACATTCAGGCTGACATAACTTAAAGCTCAGTCGGGAAAATACTATCAGATCAGAAGTAACGATCTGATGAACAGCTGTTTTCGATCATTCTTTCTCAAGCCAGTACAATTACATGGGTTCAGTCAAGACGTCTTAAGACAAACCGCAAAAACAGAGAATGACTGTTAACGAACGACATTAGGGGGCCACTACTAGACTCCACGTAATAATCGGTTAGGCCCAGACCGGACGTTGACTGGGTCTTATGTCAGACGGTTAGGGTCAAATGCGTGTGTGGTTAGACTGGGTGTGGTCGATCTGTAGCCACGGAAGTCGCAGGGACTGAACTGACTTTTTTGAGAGAACAAGTCAAGGTTGCGGTCATCGGAATACGCTGACGAACTGTTTTTGGTTGAGCGTTGGTCACTGTGTAGATGATCCAGATGCTCTGTTAACGTCTATGCCATGGTTGGTGTCAGCTGGATGTGCAACAATGGCGCTGCTGATTGATTTACTTAAATACTAAATCGCTAAAGTACTCTAGCGTTCATAACCATCACTGGTTGTCAAGCGGGATCACCTTATAACAAACCTGAGAATCGCTGGCTGTCAGAAGATGAACCACATAGGCTGATCCACTTGTCCGTGTGTTTTGTGCTGCCCGAAGATGTGACGTAACAACCAGCTGTAGTTCGAAAAGTATACGATGAATAAAGTGTTCAAATGTATTACAGTTCATTTGGTTTTGAACACATAATGACCACAATCCCATATTACTCAAAGTTAATGATTCCTATGATTTCAACTTTCAGATAAGTAATAATCACGGCTTTATCGATTGGAGATTACAAGATACTTGTGCTGTAAATTCCCCTACGCGACCGGGCAATCTAAGTATTACCCCTAAGCAAAGGTAACTGAGTGTTTGCGTATGACAAATCAGTGATAACTGAAGTGAAATCATTGATACGGCGGACATTTCAGTTGCTTCATGAAAGCACGACCAGAACCCCAGTCCCGGTGATCGTACTGCTGAGAAGCTGCAGTTAAAGAGTTGACTGAAACGTATGTGAGAATGAGACAGCTGCGATCAGCTGTGTGAGATATACAACTTATACTAACTAACATCCTCTGCTGCTCAGCAGCGTTATAGTTCGCGGTCAAATGTTTGTCTAAAGTCAAGAAAAAATGTAGGCTGAACCATAAAGACGATAAAATAAATATGGTCAAGTTTGCAAAGTCGTTCGTGAAATCTCCGATTTAATCCTGAATGATTCAAACTAAACGCTTCTTTCGATCGTATTTTATCGTACAACATTTTGCTTGAAGACGGCTACGAAGTCCCACTTTTGCTACCGGTTTCAAAATGCTATCAAACATTATCCAGACATGTTCTGGAAACTAGACCAAATTTTGGCGAACTCTATTGCAATGACAAAGGCGTTTTTTTGCCAACAATGATCCTGAACTTCTTAGCTCCACCAAAGATCTCAGTTCAATGATTTCAAGAAAAGAAACGCGATACAACCATCATTTCAACACCTAATGTGGTGTTAAAACAGAGTTAGTCAAATTCGAGAAATTTCCAAAATTGGGAAATCGACAGAACCCTAAAGATTTGGAGTGTGATTTGGAACACTCGGCGGCCAGTAATAACTTTCGTCAACTATCCAACATATATCGTCTCAATGAAACGAATGAATCCCCGCAGGCAAGAGAAGATTTGAGGTCACCTACTGGCAGTTTAACACACAACTTGTGTAGTTAAAGGTAGGACGATATGTTTATCAGACATAGTGAGTAACACTCAGATTGCCAGATCACTGCAACAGAAGGTATCGTTATTACCTGCTATTCATAATCGACAATCCTGCGATTGAGACTTCAGAGGTGCTTCAAAATATCCGATTACATTAGATCTGCTGAACGGTGTCCTATATATGCATCAGTAGTGAGCCACAGCAATGGTGAAATTCAGTAAAATTTCAGTATTTCTTCTGAAAGAGGTTGGCAAGAAATCCACTCTGGATACAAAAGCTGTTAACAAGACCTAAGTAATGTTTACTTCTTTCGAAGTTGTTGCGGACGCCCTCCCACTATGACAGATGGTCGATGCCCTTCCATTCTATTGCCTGCTTATTTGTCTTAGCAGCTGTTGATAGTCGGGTTAAATCGGATCAATAGGTATCCCATTAGTTGACTGTCAGACTGGTCAGTTTTACGGTTGACATGTCGAATTCGTCTTGGTCACTCAGTGAATAGCAGAAAATCCAGTACACACTCTCATGACTACTGTTCTGGGTTACTGATGAGTAGTCGAGGATTTGGTTTATTTTCAAGTTGAACATCACCCACATTTGATCACAGCTTTCGCATTCAGATAGACTTTTCAGTCAGCCTCTTTCACAAAGAAACCTAGAGGGCTTAATGAGATCAGTGATATCGATCTGTCTCGGGAGTCCTAATCGCGGGGTTATCAAATGAGGTTAACAAGGCAGTTACTGTCTCCTCTCAAGACGATCGGGCAGCCTGACCATTGTTCACAAGTGAAAATGGTTTAGAGTTCAGATTTGATAATTCGTGCCTAATGTGAAGTCATTGACGTAGTGGTCAACACGGTTGCTTCGTGAAAGCGTGGCCGGCGTTCAAATCCCGGCCATGGCAGGGATAGCACTGCTGAAGAGCTCTACTTAGAGCGAAACTCGTGTCTAGTACTTCTTTTCGAAAGAGGCTGGCTGGAAAGTCTATCTGAATGCGAAAGCTGTGATCAAATGTGGGTGATGTTCAACTTGAAAATAACAATGTTTGTTCACAATCGTCATGCTTTTAATGCCTACTACAAATGACTTGCTCAAAACTTGCCATATGTGACCCGGTTTTCCCAAGTGATGATACCAAACCATGCGTTTGTTTGTGTGATTAGGGCGCCCACAGCTCTACTGAATGACCACCATCGTCTCAAGCGTCATATACAACCCCACCTAGATTAGTTTTTAGTGTTTCCATCAATGGTTGAACCTAAGTATCCTGAAGGTTTCCTTGAAGCCACAGAGGTTAATTTCCAATCTGCATTTTTCACGTCTCAAGTCTACCTTGTATTAATGAATACTCAGAATGAAGGTGGACAATGTAACTTTTACTCTGGTCATAGGTATTATTGTCTCCTCACGGTATAATTGTTGGCAGAATATGGATGTTTTCATGCGCAACGTAGTAGCTCGAATTTTTCAGGCAAACTTGTTTTCCGCAATTCATGAATATGGCAATGTCTAATAATCCTAAGCTACCGTATATTCGTCTGTTGATATTCATCTAAATGTTCGCGGTGGACGCTAGTACTAAAGATGTACACAGGGGGGTGTTCAAACCAGGCAACCTATGTAACAGGCAGGAAAACCCATTGTTAGTCCTGTACAAGTCACTTGGTGGCAGAGAAGCTCTCAGATTAGAACATCTTGGTGGGTAGAACTAATGGAACATACCAACAAACAGCTGTACAAAACGACGTCTAACCAACGTCAACCAAACTGTTGCCGGTGTAGGATACCACCAGCTCCACAGACCACAAATCAACACTTACCACCACCATCTATATAGATGTCCACTATAAGTTAAACATTCAAACCATGCATGTTTTGTCTTGGATGCATCATAGCTATCTGGTAACACTTTTCTAGTTTCATAGTTATTTTACTCCCTAGTATCACAAAAGTTAGAAAAACGCCTGTGTGAATTGTCCACCAGATACACACAGTGTACAGTCGTAACAGGTCCATCAAGGTCCATCAGAAAGATCGCGATATTGTCGACTTGACCCAGCAGATCGTCTATCACTGCAAGGCGCTTCACAGTTACACTGGTCAACACGTAATTGTGTTGGTTGCCGTGTTCATCATGTAATAACTGTAGCATCCTAAAAAAATCGTCAGACTAGTCGTTTTTACACAAAAATGTCTAAATCACAAGGATGTTTGCTCAGGAAATCACTCAAAAATTTTAGAATTCAGGGGTGTAAAGTGGGTCTAACATAACCTTTTGTCCCATTTGTTCATTGAGATACTGTTGAAGGTGATATGCACCATGGTTGTTGCAAACGAATTTCCCCTTACTCAACTGAATCACTTTCCATCCGCTTTGGTAACGCACACCTGCACGCACTCGTTGTTAACACAGCCCCGTCATGAGGTACCTGCTAGACAGTGGACACATAAACTAGTTAAATGCATTCCGTGCGACTGATTGGCAGAGTTAGTTGTAAAGACCGCGTTTCGCTGGAAATGTATCTAGGGACAAATACGAACTAAAGTCTTATGTTCAGAAACAGTTGTTTGTGGACTTGGTATACAAAACCTCGAACGGTAGTAATTAAGTTATATGTGGTTGATGGTTTAATAGGCAATCACGAAGTAGCTTCCTGAATCTTACTTTTTACTGATATAATAACTGAATTGTATGTCATGAAATTCGAGGCTGCCATGAATGTTGTTCAACTGATGACACGTGCTTCGTTCCTGTAGGCCATGCAAAAAACTACGTTTCATTCTGCAGGTAATCGGTCCCTTGTAACTAGATTATCAACAGTAAAATCGAATGTTTGACGACAAATTACAGGACAATTAGAAGTTAGCTCAGGTGATCAAGTCAATTACAGTAACATCGTTCGCAGTAAGCGTGAAAAAACCACAACAGACAAATCAAATACCTGTCAATAACTTTTATTCACTTCCTTGTTAGTGGTGCAACCATTTTCAATATCAGTGAGCTTTACCGTGAAGAAGGCAGAAATATTGTCCTTTTAGTCAACAGACGTTGAGTTTCTCCAGGCATTCTATTTTTCAGGTAGGTGGATTACCTCCAACATTCGAGCAGCCATATAATCGGACAGCCTTAGAAGTGCAGACAGAGAAACCTGCAAATGTGACTTCGCCCCCAATCTTCGGCGGTCACAATCAGAGCCCAATCGATGTAAATCAACTAATTCAACTGCTACAGTCACCCATGATAGCTCATAACAGTTTGCTAATTTCTTGTATCAACGAGGTGCTTCAAACCCAACAACAATTGCGACAGCAACAACAACATACCATCGATCCGTGTTTGACCGTGGGTGCTTCAACTTCGGAAGTACTCCAAGTGCAAGAATCTGTGACGACTAAATCTTTTCTGTCTATTCCAAATGTATCTATAGCCTTTGTAAGTGATACCAACCCAACACCCATTTACGCACAAGCAACAATACTTTCGGCCAGTAAAACACCAAAAGGGATCAATACAAATCCACAAATAACAAGTCAATATGTAGACGAAAAAGAAACTCTTGAAAACATGTTTCAGCAGGCCAGCAAAACAGTCGAAACAAACGGAACAAGCCTTTCAAATCAAAGTGAAAAAGATAGAGAAGGCGAAGATTGCAGGATGTCAGCAAAAGATGAACCTGCGAATAAATCGTCATCGAACACAGAACCGACTCTACAAGAAACCTACAGTCGGGTAAGCATATAAAAGTTGTTTGTTTTCTAAAACATGAGAATTACATTTGAAACGAGACGTTTTCTAACGACTGGAATGTTGGTGTGGTAGACTGGGAACTAACGGCTACCTAAATCTACCAGAGTTTTCTTCGAAATACCAGTATGCACAACTCTAGAAGAATGACGGAATAGAACGGTATTCTTCTAGACAGACCAGTCTGTGATCCGAATTTCATAAGCACATCAACCGATCAACAATTGAAAAAAACAAGACCCAGTCGGATAGTTTATATTGTCTCTTTTTATCTCAGTTCATTTGTTAACCGCAGAGCTCAGAAATAAGGCGCTTAATTCGTTTGGGTATGATCTTATTGTTGTTGGTTTGAATTCAGCCGAAGCCGTAATTTTTCACAATTGGATCCTTCCTGGGTCAACAAACGTGCCAATCCACCTAATACCAGTCTTCCGTCAGCTTGCTTTTTTGGTCTCTTTCTACGCCAAAGTTTACTTATTTGAACGTGACACGCGCCCCACGAATTAACTGTTTATTACCCCTTGGTTAAACTCTGATAATTTGCCGATAAGTCTCTAGTCGTTTGCCTCCTTAGGTCCCGTTCTAAACACAAGTGACGAAAGGAATAGAATTGTAACCCGTGCGTAGGTTTTAAATCACAGTCTTGGAGACTTTCAGTTGCATATGACTCAAACATTTTTACCTTACAATACTTTCACGATACACAGAAACAAGTTAGCAATCATTTTTGCAGAAGTCACCATCTAGCCAATACAATATTGTGAAGTCTCATATAGTGTTAAATATATCAGCAACAGTCTGTGAGTAGTGATGTGCTCACTCGAACCATTGACACGGTGGTTTGGGCGATTCGTTAAAAATAGTTCGATGTGGCTGACATTAATAACGGGGGTGGGATGGGGAAGATTAGGAAGCTCAGGGACAAGATTGCACTCAATGTGGCTGCGTAACGTGGATCGATTCAAACGAGTTGTGATCACCACAATCGCCGTGACTTTTCTGGGTCCAACTGACTTTTACTGCAATCTGGGCTTTTTCTGAATAACTCAAAATCGTTGACACATTGATATGTTCCTGCCACATTTTGGACATTGACATTGGTGATTTACTTCCCAAGTCGACTCTGACGTTATGCGGTAGATTGCTTTCTTATCCAACCAACAGGTTACAGAACCAGACCAAAAGATGATTTGTCATATTTTTGGCATGCACAACTCTCACGCACAGAGGTTAAACAGGGTTTGTCGTTTATGTCGCTCCTTACGTATCCTAATCCAGCGTGTGGAATCCATATTGACAAATCAACCTCCTACCTTTCTGGGTCCAGCGTACGTTGTGCACCGCAGTTGTGTCTATTGAGCGGCTGACAATATAAGCTATGTGATGATCAACCTCAAACCGGTAGGCACTTGTTCTGACGAAACAACAAAACAATCCCCTGCCAGCACATACCGATAACACGAGATGATATATGTGCCAACGACAAATTTATACGTAGAATTCACAGGTTATTGCTTGACAGCAGCTGACTGCCTCTTGTAGATACTCCAAAAATTACTCTGTTTGTTCACTGCCCATAGACAGCATAATTCGAACGGTTATTCAAGCGGTATTTTTTCCGTACAGTGTGTGTACCAAACGTAACACAACTCACTCAAGCGTTTTTTCTCACAAATAATCCTGTGAGTAATATTATTGTTAACATACACAACGTGAGATACCTTTCATCTTTACTAGCTTAACCGGCCTCCGTGAATCTGACCCTTGGTCTTCTCTCTCTCAAGCCAACATGCTGAACCGCGGTACTTCACCATCTAAGAGTTTTCACCTCTCACCGAGAAACTTCCTTGAACCCGGTCTTGTCATAATAGGTCCCAGTATTTTCTGCATTTAAATTCTGAGCCCGTTTCAGATGGAGTGAGTTAACCTGAAAATTAGCTGATCTAGAAGGTCTTCGTCTCTCCACTTTTTCATGGAAATTCTGCAGTTCATCTTGACGTCGGAATAGTTGCAGACCACCTACTAACATTACTCTGTTGTTGCATTAAAATCCAAAATTGCTCAACCGGAAATTCGACAACCGCGACCTGAAAGCTCCAAATTCCGGATGTCTTTGTTCTCCTGGAGTTTAACTGCTAGCTATTGTTTTTCAGAATAGCTAATTTATCCTTCTGCTGCTGGTTGTAACAGTTAGAACCCTGTTTAAACCTTATTTAAAAATGGATTTACTCTTCTATCAACACTCGATGCGGTAGTAGACGCCTATCTTTTTAACTACAGCGAAAGCAAGCAAATCTTACAATATGACCGAAAGTACGTCCCGAAACAGAGAAACGGTCGTTTAATCACGTGAACATCGGCACGGACACCGAAATTTACCAAGTTTCTCTGCAGGTGAAATGATCCTTACATCCGATATAACGATATTTTCGGCCTCAACTCATTCAACAGAATTGCGGCCGTGTGTAACAGAAACATGAATGTAGCATTCATAGAGTTTTGTCACAGTGTGAAATATTGTCTTATGGATCACGCCTAATATCAAATCTTCTGTCCCCGGGAAAATGTAGTCCTCGAAAATTAAGAATTTCCGTCCGTTGGTGAACCTGGACAAAGTAGTGAGGAGACATAAATCATGTAGGTTTTTTAGGTGTAACATAAAAGATGGACGTTTATCAAAAAGCTTACATCTGCGTGATTTCCGATTTTCACAGCCCACTAAGTTGGTGTATAGTATGCATGCGTAAATCAGCTGAGTGGTTCGATGTTGTGACTTATGCACCGCATGTTGTGTAGTTGATTCAAGTTATCGCGAGTGGAATTATCCTGAAATCTGTGTGTAAATGTATTATACGGATACTGGATGCTCCAAATGCACAAATCTAATTTTTGGGGCAACTCCTGAGTAGATTCTACAAAAATAGCCGAGATATGTCTTGAAAGACCTGTTTGCTGGAAGGGTTCACCTGGTAGCAAATGCATGCATACTCCGCTGCTAAACCCAACGGGATACTGGGGTAATCTGAAGAAAGGACGGTTCCAAGACCGGAGAAAAGCAGAGATGCACTGAGCCTTTTCTTAGATGTCCTATTTATCCTACTGTAATTTTACTGCGGCTTGCAGTACTCATGATTGGCAAAAGCCACGCAGACAACGAGGGGTACCTCGCCTTCGAATATAAACTAAGTCAGATTTAGGCAAAAAGTGAACGTAAGAATATGGGATTTTAGGCTAACTCAGTGTGTTGTTACTTGATTTACGTATTATCAGTTCAGTTAAAATGCAGTGTCGCCTACATCTGTTAGAACAGATGAGAGTGTAGGATCGGAATATGTGAGGCAAGATCTCATGACTCATACCACGCTCCAATAAATTTGAGTGGCCACGCCAGCAAAACTTTAACTATGAGTTGTAAAGTGGAGGCGGCTTTCTTGCAGTTCCCTAGCGGGTTGTACAAAGTGGATATTGTAGGAAAAATCTGCAAGCAACCGCCATGATGTTTGTAGTGTATAAGGTCCCAGGCATGCTGTGTGCTTTTCGGTCCTGGCCGCTGACCTTAATGTGAGGACGAGGCTAAGAAGTGACTGAGATGATTAACTCTATACAACCCAGTGTGAAGGTTCAATTCTTGGTGATAGGACTTGATCCCGTGCAAGATATTTTGTTCGCACGCGTAAGGGGTTGGAGGTGGGGGTTTCCCGAAGCCATATGAATCGGTATGGAAGTGAAAGAAAGCTTTGAGCACGTCTTTGAGTGGCTGAAGCTACTTCTTATTGTTCATCTTCCCTGATAATTCCGAAGAATTGGGAATGTCTTTTGAATGGTGCAGAGACGTAGGTGATGGGCTGGTCCTGAAAGTACATAAGTTCACAAGATTCCAATTCTTTACTAGGGTCTTAACAACGCTACCGCCTCCTCATGTGACACTTTTTGATAGATCTGCAGCTGCGGTTCTCAGCAAGGTGATTGTCCAGTTTAACCATATAGATGAAATTCATGGTGTTGATCAGGAAGTAAATATTATGATAAATACGCTTACTCCCAAGGTTTGGTCGTCAACAACATTTGTCTTATCTGCTGATAAATGAGCGCAGTAGTTCTTCACGCATTTCACGTCCAAATCGGTATCTAGCAAGCTATCCCGCAAATGTTCCACGATGACTGTCAGCATGTTTCCAGAGGCAGCCGATAGCATGATGTAATTCACAATTACCAGGTAGTCCATTCGGCAGACGTGTGTGATTACGGAATAGTCGGGATCAGAAATGGACAAGAAAGATTCATCTAAGATAACAGGGAAGATAAAAGCGCAAATCTCACAGTATTTAAAATAGGAGTAGTCACGTTCGCAAACTGAATGTTAATGGTTGATTAGAGTGATGGATGAACTGTAAGAATTGGCTGTTCTTAATAAAATGTCATGGGGGTATTTGGTCGAAAGTACAGTGTTTGCGAGTAAACAATCGTGGTACGTTCTATACGAATGTCGAAGTAAACGATGGAGAATGTTTGTCATTTCAGATGTAAAATCCAGATGTAGGGAGCCAAACTGCGACCAATCGGAGGGGAATAAGTAGGTCCAAAGGTTAATGCAGCTTGCAACCAATAAGCAAATACACATCAGATGAAAACTAGCCGGATAGGGATCTTATGTATCAACATGATGCTAGCAGTGTTCGATCGCAGCGAAAATTTTTAAGTTATCAATATCAAACTGGAAAACTGTGCCAGTGATTTGGTTTGGAGGACAGTCACGTGGACAGTTGTGAGATCATCGGGCTCAGGTGCAGAATACTCTTGAGAACGAATTACTTGGGTGATTTCAGCCTCAGATATTAGAGCAGTAAGATTACGAACACATGCAGCCACTCTTTGGAGAACGGTTGTCACTGACATCCAGACCAAGAAGCACCGTACGCCACGGATCGTCTGCTCCTTGTCAGCAAAGGCGTTTCTCCCTAGGCTGTCAAATATCGCTGATGCCGCTTCTCCATTCCTTAAGTTGTGTAGGTTTTGTATATGTCTAGTCGGGGCTCGACGTAAGGGGCTTCTGCTTCCGACCCTTACGTTACTGTTGCGCCTTCATCCTGATGGTTTTCATGTGGCGAAAAAATGTTTTTCGCAGATTTGCTCGACGGTTTTGTAGGAAAGAGGTAAGTAGGTCGGTATTCGAAAACGCATCCAGAGGTGCAGACAATGGTTGAAACAGGTTTTTCCGGGAAAATCCTTGGAGCTGACTTAGTATCTATTTGGCGAGCGCAACCTAGTCAGTTCCACCGTCTGACAGACCTACTTCAGCGCCAGTCAGCCCGTCGTTGATGTCTACAACCGTATTCGTTGAAGACTGAAAAATAGCAATTGGGGGCATTGCTATTAGTAGTGCCAACAGAGAAAGGACAGACATCAGTGATTCGGAAACCAGTGGATGAGGTACATGGCACAGGGAAGTACAAGAATTGGGATTCCCAGGTTTGTTCTCTGTATGTTAGATGCGTCTATAACTCACTCTGAGACATCATTGTTCGGTTCATTCGACACTGTCTTATTGGAGGGATTACCCTTCACTCGTGGTGTATCATTTTGAGTGTCTAGCAAGTCTCAGCACAGTGATGCAAGTACGTCCAGGATCCTGAGATGTTATCCATTTTGACTGACGTTCAAAAGACGGTTCGGCAAACGAGCTTCGTTTGAATCGTCGTCGAGCTGAGAAGTTTTGTTATACAGTTGCACGTGGGCATCCAAATTTCTCGATCGCTCGTCAGAAGCGTCGTTCGGTAACTCTTCACAAGTGAGTCAGAGTGGGACCCGGGCATCTTGGTTGTGCTGGTCAAACTCTTAGAACTGCCACAGAATTTTGTAGGTTTCCTGGCCTGCGGAACCGCTCAACAGAATATCTGAAAACTCATGTCATAATCGGAAAGTCAAGATGGAATGTAACTCAAGAATCAGTTAACCGAAGCCACCTGGAGTGGCAACTGATGCGTTTTGTTGGTTTTACGTAACGTCTGCGCATCTTCTCGGATTGGGGGAAGATGGGGTATTCCGAGGAGAAGAGGGATGGGGTTTTTTGACTGGTACTGTCAAAATGTTTAATACACCAGACAGTTGTCCCAGATCTACGCTCGGAAGTTTCCACTAGAACAAATGCGGTCGCTTTTAACGTTTGTCGCTGATCGATTAGTCACGTGATCGACGACGGATGAGTAGTGACATTTCAGCGTAGACCTAGAAGTGTGAAGTTCATTCGTGCAACGACTCAGTATAGCATCTTCCAACGTTGACCAATAAAACCTGGTAGTCAGACTCTGGGACATACGGTGTGTAGTATATTACCCGAGATGTTTGACGTTCGCGTTGCGACAAGCCGCGCTCAGCGGTAAATTCAGCACGGCACTGAATGCACTGGAATCCGAAGGCTCCGAGTATGATGATAAGTGACCTGTCAGATTTCGGGTGTGTTTCTATATGTCTATGTGGGCCTGAACGCGTGCTAAACTCCCCACAACGTTCAGGACAAGTGTGATACGTTGACTGATTTGACCTGGAGCTTGCATTGACAGGATGTGCTACTTTGTTACTAGTTGTCAAAGAGCCTACGAGGTTGCACCCGGAGATTCCCGGATGAGAGCTGTAGGAAGACAGGAATGTTTCTGCCTCACAGCCCGTACATAGGCTCCAATCTGTGGCCTTCTATTCATGTCCCTGGTGTTGAAAAGTACTCGAATCAACGCGTAAATCTATCGGAAAGAATGTCACACTGAGAAACCCGTGAACAGAAATTGGCGTTCAGACACAGTGGTTTAGTCGATGACGTATTGCCTGGTTACGGGATTATAGTAGTATATCGTATAAACTGGTAAGATTATACCGAACGGTAAGGCCTCATACTTTCTGAAAAATTTATGAAGAACAACAGTTGATAAGTCTCCAATTACTGTCAACACAGTTAACTTAGTGAGTTCTTAACATAACAGTACCAAATGACACAAAATATATCGTACTGTGTCAGTGGTCACCAAGTTCGGAATAATTTTTTCGTAAGCTACACGCAAGTTACGGACGAGTTCCACACGATAAAATATACCGTATGAATTACACCAGAATCGTTGACAGATGGTGAGAGGCTAAGTGCGCACGAGAACAACAAGAAGAAACTCAGACTTATATAAAACACAAGACAATTCACATGTGTAATGGAAGAAATTAGCCAACAACTTAGATAAATTACAAGAAGCCTTGAAGATGACCATTCACAACGTTTCCAATTTTGATGGACGTGTAATTCTTGTGCTGTCTGGAACTATGCGATGCATGGTAACTCATTGGACTACCATTCACACATTCACCTGCCTTGTTCGTGATGTGTTAACCAACATGGAGATGGAGTAAGCTCAGGCTTCACTCAAATTGTTGTTCGAACGTGAAACTACTTTTGCAAAGCAGAAGTCATGACCGAAAGGAGTAAACAGACCAACTAAGAAAAAAACCAAAATATGGAGATTTTGTTCAGCAGTTGACATTAAAATCAACTTTGAACACGCAAGAAGAGATCAGGCCTTTAATAGCCAAAGTCCAGAAGATTTCGAGATACGTTTCCGGTTGGTGGGAAAAACAACAGAGGATCCGTTAAGAAATTTGAACCTGTGCCACGTTTGAATAGTAAGGCTTGATATTGATGATGCTGGGTGTCGTTCGTTCGCCTGAAATCTCCAGCGGTTAATCAGCCACATGTGAACATGTACTTTGCTGGGAGTAGCTGGGTATCGGACTGTCCTTCCAGCGTAACTCATACTGCAACTGCGAGGGTATTTGTATCAACGGTATGCTACGAGAGACGTCAACTATTTATTACAGCACAGCGCGTAAAAAGCCCTCGGCTTGCTGTAATACATAAAGTGATGTAGCATTATGAGATCTAGTTGAGAATTTTAGCGGACTTATTCCTGGCTGGAATGAACTTTAAAAAATGCAAAAGCGTGTGGAAATCAGTACTGCTCGAAAACCACGGGAAGAAATGTCCTAGGAAGAATTGCTATGTCAGGCGAATTAAACTTGTAACACTGGAAGTTGAACCAGGTTCTCAAAAATTCAATTGAACAGGGTGGAGTATGCTGTTTGAAAGGTTACGTCTGACGAACTGTAAAACAATGATTTGCGAAAGCTTTCCAACAGAGAACAGAACATACGCATCGAGAAAAATACGCCACTAAAAGGAGAAACCCTGATATTCTTCAACTAAACGGAAAAAATCTCTAGCTGATTAATGAATAGAGCATTAAAATTACGACACAAACAGCTTAAATTGACAGAAGATATTCCTTTAATTTGAAAGCTGGCACAAGACGGTGAGAAACATTTGGCGAAGCTCATACACACTAAACCTCACCAAAAAGGAAAGAGAGATTTCCAAAAGGAAGAAGAACAACTGGCAGAATAAACGACTTAGAGAACGCAGAAAGATTGAACAGAAAGATTGAAAATACCTGCCATGCTAGACCCGCTCTCGTACATTGTTAGGAAGTGTTCGTCCTGCCGAAACGATTGGTACATGTTCTGGTTGATTCAACTCATCACATTCACTCACGTGTTCCCAACACCATTTCTAGGTCACCAACCAGAACCATGCACAGCGGATCACGTGATAACAACATATCACATTCTAGCTCGGCCATTCAATACTCAGCATGATTCTCACAAAATCCCAGTCTTCTAGTTCTGGAGATAACCACAAACATTGAAACAACAGCCTACGTAATTCACACGGACTGTCGCTTTCCAGGACATTCGTGATATTCATGCACACCAAACCAATTATAGTGAAAACTAAAATCCCGCATTTCCACACACAAGAAGACACTACAAACCCAATTGTTCTTGCAACGTGGCGAATAATTACACCTGCGTATGTCATCATCACACTACTACCTAACAGACACAGAGATATTAATGCATCCACATGGACAATCATCGTCTTGTATGTCGAACAATGGGAAATATGTGGCGCTCATGTACGAACACGCATGAAACCTCTATCCACCAAGTGCATTTTTGAATGCACAACACAAGTTCGGTAACTGTTCTGTCGGTAGTGGGGATGTTCCATGTACATCACCTTGTGTCAAATTGTGTCGATTAACTGACGAGCCAATTGTCATGTAGGCACAGTAACTGGCTTGTTTACCAACCGTCTTAACCAGCCACTCAACTGGCACAGTGCTGCACCAATAAGACTGAACATCATGTGGGTTGGGCCCACTTGTTTTCTCAGTGTATTTGGGAGTTACTTTTGTATGGCGAACATTTCGTTTAAGTGAATCTACTTAAAGTGAGTGGAGCGGAGTGTACATGATAGTGGTACACTACTAAATCTCTCGTAGTGAATATGCATCCGTGTTTGTTTTACGTCTGCAGTATATCTTGTTCACGTTCACTACATTATATAGATCTTTCTACTCAATTTTCTGCTTGCAAAACCATTTCACCCGCTGTCAACTTAGACTTTAGTTCACCGTCTACTGTGACACCGTTTTGCGTGC
This sequence comes from Paragonimus westermani, assembly GCA_008508345.1. NCBI lineage: Eukaryota > Metazoa > Platyhelminthes > Trematoda > Plagiorchiida > Troglotrematidae > Paragonimus > Paragonimus westermani. The sequence continues at coordinate 205,781 of QNGE01000602.1, forward strand.
ATCGGTTCGTACGTGCATGCATTAACATAAACACACAACTTTAACAAAAATCTATAAACCGCCTGTCTAATGTAGAATCCTTTGGCCTCCAAAGTTGAATGCATGCGCGCCGTTGATCCGTTGTTTGGGGCACGATGCAAACACAGATCAACGCAATGCTTAGTGGATTCATTTCGTATGCCATCAGTGGATACGCGCACACGCGCAAACTGTCATGGCTATCACTGATCACTTAATGAATGCGACTTCATCGGATAGATTTACGCTTGTTCGGTTTGTCCATATTGGGTCGCTAAGCATGCCCAAGGTCGTTCCATAGACTGAGCGTCCTGGCTAATGAGAAATGCTGTGTCATTTTAAGTTTGTGTGTAACGGTTCATGACTCTGTGGACAAGTAAACGAGATGGAACAATCATCAACCATATCAGTCAAGGTTAACCATAGTGAAAAAGCAACTCGCACACACATGATGCATTACGCCAACCTTGTGCAAAGCTCAAGAGGTTCCGATGTGTGGTCTAAGCATATTGTGATCCTGTGTCGATTCTGAGGGTACCTTCTCATTCACTTCACGAATGATATGGCTTGCCCGACTGGCACGCTGGTCAGCAAATCAAACAGCATCTCTTGTCAGTCAAAGTAAAACGCTGGGGATTTCGCCAATCTGATAACATCAAATCGAATGACAATTTATACTACACGACGATCAGAATACGCGATAGTTATATTCATCTTGGGGAATAGTTATTGCTTAAATATTCTGCATGAAATGTACATGATACGAACTTACACCATGTCCCCTTAAACAGTTCGTACGGCTTACTTCATCATAGTTGCCTACGAAAACCGAAGTATGATTATGAGGAACTATAACTATCAGTGGCGCAACCGAAAAGTACGGTTTTGTTATTATGGTTCTTCCGACGAATTTGGACTTGAATGAAATCTGATAAATTTGTTGTGGGATACCAACATGTCATATGTTACTTCCAGTCGACTTGTTCCACGCATCTGAAAAGTAGTGAGTAACAAACTGAACAATTTTATTTAACTATCCGTACTGAATCGATAATACTCAGCAGCACTGGGAACATCACAACTCGAAATAAGTTACGCAATTGTGGAATAGAGTGGACTGTTGGGCATTCTGAGTGTTACATAGTGTATCGTTTGCAATTGTCGGAACTGGGAATTTAAGTGTGAATGACAAAACTTCGGTAGATTTTTGTGCACCTGATTGAGTACTGGCTGTGTTATCAAGAGAACAAGAATAGAAACAGTACTGTCTGTTCAAAACAGGCAACTTGATTAGCTGATTGCTTACTCTGTTTCTTTCCCCGTCTTCACTGTCAGTGGTCACAAAGTTCAGAAAATTCTTCTGCTATGGATTTCACCACGGATAAATTACCAACCCGGCGTGTGTATAACAGATATTGTAGATCATGCAAAAGGTTTTTTGGACTTGGATAAACCTGACAAAATACTGCCTAATTGACTGGTGTGATTTAATGTATAGAGAACATAGCTGGACGGTCTGGTTAATAGCAAGTTTAGTGGCGTGGACACTGGACTTGAAAGTGTGAGAAGGCGGCCAAATCACCCATAAGTGCAAACAAGAAAGTGTAAGAATATTGCTTGAGTTTGATACATTATTAATCAACTGGTTTGTTATCCAGTGAGTCCGTGTTTAGCTACATTGCTAAAAGGTGGATTCAGTTTTTGTCAACTGGAAACCGGTCAGCTTGGACACTATTATGGCATTAATATGAGGGGCTCAAATAGCTAGTGCGCATCAGTTGGTGGCAGCGTAGCTGCTATCGTGAGACTCACATTTAAACATTTCTGCGCACCACTTAATTAACTCAATAGGAGCTCTTTTGATGGATAAAGCCTGGGCTGCCCACGAACGGCATAGAATTGAGCTTGCAATTACTTGGATATATGTGAGCTTTCTGAAAAAGATAAGCCAAGATACCCTGTGACACCAGGAGGTAAGCACCAACATAAATATATATTGCGGACGAAAGCTCTTTTTGTCAGTTACATACATTAGAATACTTGCCCTCACATGTACACCGGGCGCAGTTTTGCTCGTTTAGTTGTGTTCCAGTTTTCAGATTGCTCTGACCATCTCCAGTAATTGTGAGCAACATGGTGATACCTAACTCGCGCGAAGCGTGACACCGGTATTGCAAGGAAAGGTAGATGTTTCAGTTCGTCTATCCTTGAAGATGAGTAGCAATCAAGCGCATTGTACAACGTAAGGCTCAAAATTCCATCACTTTGCAATGGTACGCGATGAGAATAATTCCAGGATAAACACAAACTACAACAATTCCCAAATAATACGGTATATAAAATGTTTTCGAATAAATAATAACGCGAGAGTGCTGGCGATGTACCACTATCATGTACACTCCGCTCCACTCACATTAAGTAGATTCACTTAAACGAAATGTTCGCCATACACAAGTAACTCCCAAATACACTGAGAAAACAAGTGGGCCCAACCCACATGATGTTCAGTCTTATTGGTGCAGCACTGTGCCAGTTGAGTGGCTGATTAAGACGGTTGGTAAACAAGCCAGTTACTGTGCCTACATGACAATTGGCTCGTCAGTTAATCGACACAATTTGACACAAGGTGATGTACATGGAACATCCCCACTACCGACAGAACAGTTACCGAACTTGTGTTGTGCATTCAAAAATGCACTTGGTGGATAGAGGTTTCATGCGTGTTCGTACATGAGCGCCACATATTTCCCATTGTTCGACATACAAGACGATGATTGTCCATGTGGATGCATTAATATCTCTGTGTCTGTTAGGTAGTAGTGTGATGATGACATACGCAGGTGTAATTATTCGCCACGTTGCAAGAACAATTGGGTTTGTAGTGTCTTCTTGTGTGTGGAAATGCGGGATTTTAGTTTTCACTATAATTGGTTTGGTGTGCATGAATATCACGAATGTCCTGGAAAGCGACAGTCCGTGTGAATTACGTAGGCTGTTGTTTCAATGTTTGTGGTTATCTCCAGAACTAGAAGACTGGGATTTTGTGAGAATCATGCTGAGTATTGAATGGCCGAGCTAGAATGTGATATGTTGTTATCACGTGATCCGCTGTTCATGGTTCTGGTTGGTGACCTAGAAATGGTGTTGGGAGCACGTGAATTGATGTGATGAGTTGAATCAACCAGGGCATGCACGAATTGTTGGAACAAACTCATTACAATCGGCCTTCTGATTGACAGTGATAGACCGTGGACTGGAGAAGACGAGGTTTTACTTTCCGCAATCAAAGATGACGCACTCAATGGTTTTGAATTGCCTTCCCTAAACAATCATCTGGAATTATTCAATGTTTTCGTTGAGTACGTGAAGACTGAGACAACTTGTAAGACATTCTTCTTATCCACTTCCTGTAATCTATGAAATCGACAGAAACGTTGTACATTCAGTCTGTAAGAGAGAGGGGTTGGATGGCTGAATACATTCACATCAAAGTGAACTCTCAATTCAAGTAGACTAGAATGTCAGAAGACTGGATTTTCTTAAGGAGCCGGGAACGGTTATATTTTTGAAGTGGACCTGGACGTTTCAACAGACAACTTATGTACGTCTAACCGTACGTTAATTTAAAACCTCCTCAGTTGATGATTTGATACCAAAACAACTGAGAATATCTGTTACGAGAAAGTCGTTATTAGCCGAAATACAGCTCAGGCTTACTTACGTTGATTGGCTCTCCGTTTGAGTATTCGCGATTTGATGGCATTTCTACAAATGCAGTTGGCATGCCGTTAGCGCGTGTATCTGGCATATCTTGGATCGGTGCATTTTGAAAAGTGAATTTGTCACTTGAGTGTGTGAGGCCTACAGATCAAACTCAGCCACTGTTGTACAGAATCAACCAGCAGGTTTAAATGGGTGTCACTTGGTTGACATTTTTGTTCGATGGATTTTGTTCCGAAACCTTTATTTCGAGATTTTTTTCTTTCACTCTTTTACAGACTCTCGTGAATTTCTTGTATTGTTCGGTTTACTGTGCTTTTCTCAGGTTTGTCATCTTGGTTTATTCCCCGTGCTATCGAAAGTGACAGTGTGTTTCAGTTGTCGGTTGTTTTTCAATTTCCGTCAGTAGCGGTGTTCACCGGGTATATCTTTTCAAATTGGTTCAGAACAAACGCACCTCTTGGAGGGAAATTCTGCAGACTTATACGGTGTTCACTTATCTATATTGTTGACTTCACCAGCTGGCCAATATGTCAACATCTATGCGGTTCAAACCATGCCTGGGGATTGTGAATGTTGATGATAAGAGCGTTATTTGTGTTTATGGCCTAACAGACTTCTGTTAGCACCACCGTTTTTTCACTGTACTGGTTACATTACTGACACGTTCCAAATGTGTCGTTATGTGAATGAGCATAAACATCGAAATCTGTGTTTAAAATTCTGACGTGTTCGGTCCTCTCAGTTTTGAGTTGTCGAGTACGTAACTAATATCATTAGGAACCCAAATAAATGAAACGGGGTTACACCATTTTAGGAACCTAGAAATAAATGAAAATTTATTTTAATACTCTTTCACATTTAATAGTATGGCAAGACTAACAGGTCAAGTCGGACGAACGTAATACGCACACACAAGTTTACCCTTACATTAAAGAGTACCCGTAAGTTGTTTATAAAATTCCACAATTTCCTCGACAAAACTCGTGAAATTATGTAATTTATTCAGAAGCGGTCTATGGAGCTGAGGTCATAGAAACTGGTAAGCTCATTCATAAACGCTATTACGTCAAGATTTTTGAAATCAAAAATGCGTCCAAATGACAACATAAGTGAATACAATTTCTGAGAACTTTCAATTGCTTTCTGAGGGTACTCAAGGAACTTCAGATTGCTCAAGTAGGAGCTGACCAAATTAGTCTGTCAATTCAGCATACTGACATTACCATTCAAAGTTAACAACAAGGTTTTTGCGCATTAGTATCTTAGTTTAATTGATCTCCTTATGTTTATCAATAAGATACATAAACGTTTTTCTACATTAGTTAAGTATAGGTGAAGAATTTTTGACCCAAATTACAAAACAGGTTGTAAGGCAGGATAATCAATGAAGGGTTATCGATCAACCTAATCTGGATGGAATGCAATACTCTTATTCTTGAATATCCATTTTAACTTGAACGCTATTCACAGGCAACTTATTTGGCGCCAAGTTGAAATCGAAATGTAAATTTCACGTCAGCGTGTTATCTGTGTTTGGAAACCGGAACACAAACCCACTAAGATGACTGAGTACATCTAAGTATTACTACCAATTATGAACAAATTACCGTGATAAGTATATTCAGAAAATTGAGTCAAAAAGATAATGGATGAAACATCCGTGTCCAAGTTTTCATGGGATTCATTAGGTTATTACCAGTTTCAACGATAGCTGACAGTGTGAACACATCGGTGGACGACCGTAATGGAAATGGTTGGTGTGATTAACATTAACAGATGAAGTTATCAACTGAAGACCGATAAATGTAGAGATGGATGAAACAGGGGGAGAAAGGAAAATTCGAAAAAACAACACTGCTTCAAAAAGAGACAAAAAAGTGCTAACATTCTTGCGGATACCTGCTGTCTGTTGTGTGTGACGTACTGTCACCTCAGAAGGTGTTCACTGTCGACGACATGAACGTTCGCGAACTGCCCAACTGCGTGATTGAACCGATCAAGCTCACCAAAAGGGGGATTGGGGCCTTCATAGTTCATACCCACCTAATCGCATGGCCGATCCGCGGCTTCTCAAAATCACCAGCAACCATCAGGAACAGAGCCTGATTGGTCGACTTACGAAGAACATGACCCAACCGGAGAAAAGTGCACTTTTTACATCGGTAACCGGCCACAAACTTGAACATTTCCTAACTATGGCTGACGGATAGTCGCGCTGCTCACACAGGCAGCCTATCTGATACAGGCTGCCTGTCGGAAACCTGAGTGGTCCAGCTCCAAGAGTCCATACACATCTTCCGTGTGGGTGGACCAGGTAAGTGATCTATAGGAAAAAAGTAGCGCAACATACCTTGTAAACGTTTGTTTTAATCGTCAAGCGGACGACTTTTAAACATCGCAGTTCAACAGGTTTAGTAAATGAACTGTCTTTATGATCACCTCGTCAGCAATAACACATGTGGCAACCGAACTAGCTGTAGCGACCAATCTGCGACAAAAGATAACAAGGTCAAAATAAAACTGATCCTGTAGTATCCATTTATAATTTGAAGGTCCATAACTCATACCATAAAAACCAGTCATGACTTAATCGGCCCAACATGTCTTGAATGTTCACTGTCGAACCGGAAAAACCAAGCCTTCCGCGTATCCAACAGCAGTTGACCTACTTCTTGAGGGAAGCTCCACCATTAGATCATTGAAACCTCCGAATGCTCCTTTCAGGATATCGTCCACTACAGAAATTATGTGGAAATAGGAGGGCTGAAACATAATGTGGAGGACGCACGAGACAGATCTCCATACGTATGTACTCTGTATTCACAGTGGTCACAAAAACAGCTTAATCAACTGAGATACCTCAAAGGGGATTTCTTTGCGATGGATGCAGCCACAAACAGCATATCGATTAACCGAATAAAGTCAATTGATAACTCTAAAAATAACACGACCTCTGACTGAAAAATAGGGTGCTGACACTCTACTATCTATCGCGAGGAAAATATATGATCGATATCCCACAACCAGGCAAAAATCATAACTATTCTTTGGCTTTCTGAGTTCTGCTTCTCAAGCCGCCTCATTATGAGACCTGTGAGCATGCGAGACGCAACTAAGTCAAGGCTACTATCCCTGCAGTTTTCCTAATAGGAACCGGGCTGAATCTGAATCTCTGTTACCTTTCGATAATGCAATCTACAAAGCCGACAGAGGATCGTCGGGAATGTCTCAAATAGCAACAAACCTCCGGCCTGCCGAACTGCTGTCCGGAATGCCCCGTCGATCTCTAAAGTCGCCGGGATAAACTATAAAGAGTTAAGCCACTTTTTCACATACTGCCTCGGTAACACCTTGTTGCCGGCAAGTGCCACCATGGAGCAGAGACAACATCCAATCGTCCCCTGACGAGAATGGCTTATCTATCACTATGTTTGCCTCAACAAGTAGATCTCACGGTCCTTACGCAAAATCTTCCTAAGTTTGCGTTTCGGTTCACCTCAGTCCTTGCCACAGCGAAAATCAGATGGCATCGGCCAACATTAATTCACCATTTCTACTTGATCAAAAGAAACTTAGTCCTGCCGTACTTGCGGTGCTTCTTTGTACCAGACCTCTTCACAAGTGATCGGCACAGTCTTGACCTTTTTGCCTAAATCTCGTCTGGATTGTCCGACTTCTATTACCCTGATATTTCGACCATTAACAGAGTTTGATGGGCATTCTGTACGTCCTCTTCATCCAACCTACACCCGGGTGCTTTGTCTGCTCACACAGATGATCTCTGAACAAACGATTACACAAGGCTAGCACAAACAACCGCATGATATGCACGAAGGTGTTTGCGTCATAATGAACGACGGTATTTACTGGAGTGAGGCCAGTAAAATCTGGTGGTGATATGACTGATTTGCGTACATGAATAAGTTTCATAAGACATCTTCCAAGTGGCATGTGACCGGGTTGAAGTGTGCCGCTCATTACATGGAGCAAGTAAGACGAGCGCAGTTGCAATAGCCTGTTACTATTGTCAGGTCATCGTATGTGTACACCAGTCATACTACCTGGCCCACTCTCCCTTGTAATGAGGCAACTGTATGTTGCGTCAACATCACCAGAAAACATAATGATGTCCCATTGTTAATTTTGTTTTGAAAAACCCAAGTTGTAGAAGGCGTTCCTAAAATTTGAACCATTGTTTTAGAAGCACGTGTGGATGTGCCACATATAACCAGTCTTTTTGGCGTGTGTCAGCTGATATTGGCTGACATACTAAGCCTGCCTCCTGGCAGGTTCTGCTGTGCCTTAGAGTTGAGTGCATTCCTTACTTCGGTCAGAATCTTTTGAGAAACTAATGAGGGCTTTCAAAAACATTTTAACACCAGGTGGTGTTTATCGTGTGCATAGCTAACGTGGGTACATGTGCGGCCACAGGCTATTACAACAGGTAAATGAGCGCTCATGATATTGTCCCATGAAAATGCGTTGCCTGCTTTAATCAGTTGAGAGGACAGTTTTTTGGTAGCATCGACCATTTTCTCAACATCGTCATACGAGGTCTAATCTGTTTGATGTTAAATGTGCTAAGTAATACACGTTATGCTCATCGTTCCACCCAAATTTTATGGCCAAGAAGAAAGATGAGATAGAGATAGTCTAGTCACAAGACCTTCTTGTGGACCACACAGCATTGTAGCGTCGGCATGCTGTGTGAACCCAACCGAAACTATAGACCAGGTAACTTCATTCAGTAATGGCATATGTAGTTTATCAACATATAGTGAAAATTTACTCAGTTCACAGTAGAAGATGTAACAAGGGACTAATCCAAACGCCATCTTAAGATATCACATTAGGATTGAACGAACAGCTTCAGCGTTACATACTTTGTCAAGTTCTTTGTTCTGAATACCACCAATCCGCTTACGGTTTGTGATTTCGTATGTACCATTGAGATCAGACAATGACAGACTCTGATTACTTCTATGCCGACGTACATCTATTAATAGGAGCTCTTGTCTCGTGAGTAAAAGTGCTTACTGCAACCAGCAAGAGGACTTCTTATTGACTGCGTGAGAGGTTTCAAGTCAAGTGAGGTTTCAAAGGCTTCTCGAAGTCTCTATTTCCGACTATTGCAATATGTGTGATGGAATATCGGAAACAGAGGAAACAAAAGTTTTCATCTGCGTATATTTTGCATTCCTGTGTGTACTGCACGGTATCATCAATCAAGTATTGATGAGAAGTTGTACAACAGTGACCTATGCACACACTGATGAGAATACTGTCGAACGTTTTACACTTGACCTCCCAACCTAGCATGGCATCATCATACCAACAAAGACATCTAAAACTCGCAATTTAACTATCCGGTCATGTTTCACAAGATTTTCTCCTTCCCTTCCCCGTATTTTATAGTCAGTACTTCACAAATATTGCGAAACCAGTTGGACAGCATGTGTACACTTTGATATTACGGGCCAATACACAAGTACCATAGTCTAACTGTTCGCCCCTGGCCGATCTCACATGAGAACCAGTAGCTATCACGTATGAACACCAGGCTGTCCTTCACGATACCCGGTACTCCAGCAATACGCATATTTGTGTTTACTGTTCAGCAAAATTGAGGTACGGTCTAAATATGGATGAAGCGATATGTATGGAAGCACAACAGAACTTCCTGTTAACTATCGCGTTCTCCCACTCCGTATCCACACCAATAGATGTTATGTATCACTGAGAATTGCGGATCTAAAACAGCTAAACGCTCAATCTACAGTCAACACTCTGCGATTCAACAATAGCAATTTACTCTCATCAGTCTTGATTATGATCGTGCATTAACAATAGAGTACTGGGGCTAATTGCTGAGTGGGGTACAAACGTTGCCATGACTTCCTGGGATATCTCCAAACAAACACACTTAAGTATAGGATAAACCAAGTGTACTTTTGTGGCGCTTTGTTGGCACATACTGCGAAGTTTGCCACTACAACTATTAAAAACCGCATATTTTATTCGACTGGATCCAACATTTTCCAGTCATCAACGAGAAGTGTCGGCCAAGACTTGTTTGAGTCTGGCAACTTACCACTTTACAACCCCACAGTGTAATCAATGAAATTTACACAGCGAATCTGTGGTTGCTTGCACATGATTGAATGAACACGAACGTGCAGTCAGCAAAAGGCGTTAAAGCTTTCATTTGTCGGGTCACGGTATTATTTGGCACCGTTAGTTGCATAACGGACAGGTCAAAATGTCATGTAATTAACCGGCTCAGTAAATAAATAACAGTCAACCATATCGATTGCGAGATACCGTCAAAATGCGTAACATCGGATCAGCCTGGATCGTTCAAAAGATAATCAACTATCTGACACTTCTTTAACTGAAGGTCATGATAACACTCCCAGACATGAATTTGAAGAAATGACCTACACAGTTCAGCTTGCACCTATGAGTTCTGTAATATAATGACCAGTATACAGTTGCTGCAATTTTACTTGAATGCACAACGGAATACTCATTAAGATTGAATGAAAAATAAACAATTCAACGGTTCGTTTTCCCCGTTGTTTACACTGACTGATAACTGTGAGTCAGATATTCATTTAACATTTACTACCAGATCACACGCACAACTCACACTGTTGGTCTGACCCGGTACCATTCAGTGGAGCTCAACAACCTGACTGACTGTGATCAAAACATTTGACTGTGTCAGTAGAAAATTAATGACCAATGGTTCAATGATGACACTAGTCATCCAATCCTATAATAAGGTTTTCCCTTAGTCCCACAAAGGGCTACCATCCGGTTGGCTTAAAAAAAGAACTTCCATTTTCTTTCACACAATTCTACAAGAAACAATCAGGATAAAAGAAAGAGCGTTATACGAATGTTAAGACTCACTTGCGTCGATTCCATTCCATAGCTTACTTGTGTACATTTGAGTTTTGCTACCCAAATGCTTCACCTACAGTGTATGACTATTGGCGCATATTGCAACACTACCGGATGTAAATTGTGTAGAAACTAATTTTCGCAGTTCTATCTAGAACGATCTTCCTCGGACAGAACTAGTTTTTAAATCCGTTCCGCTTCACTTTCAGCAAAAAAGCAATTGCATGGTTGACGTTTCCTGTAATTTTACTAATTAATTGAATGCAATAATCATTAGAACAGCAGGCCTTTGGAGAAAGCGAGAAGTAACGCTTCTCTTAATGGTTTCTACAACTGCTATAGCAACTAATGGTTGAGTGATCTTTCTGGATAATTCGGCCCATTCGGCCTTAGTAACAACGCGCTAGTCTGCTAATTCGTCTGATTTGCTGAATGCATTCAGTCACTGATTGTCAAACTTGTACTAAAAGTTAAGTGTGCATTATTATGCCCCTAATCCAAAATTCAATCATCAGCTTGCGTTTTTATTTAATTTCCTCATTAAATTGAACGACATACTTTCGAACATCTCGTTAAATATGGTCGAAAAAGGGAGCAAATTTATGTTCGTTCACAACCGCCACCCAATTAAAGGACATCAGGGTTATAAGTTCTAAAGTAAATTGGTTCATGATCAGCTAACCGGATTCCCTTAAGTCGGCACAAAATATGACATACTGGATTATCGCATGAATCCATTTTAACTGCCAAGGCAAAGTAACCGATAACCTTTGCTTCACCGTGATTAAATGTTCGCACAAAATAGAAACCTATAGCAGGCCAAGTGTTCGGTTTACGTGGAGCTCAGTGTGCAACGGGCTGGTTTGGCGATGAAATTTGAAAGGCAATCACAACTGGTTTGGTGAATCATTAATAGACCTCTCATAGTGCTTAGCCCAAAAATGATTACCCATGTCTGCACACTTCAGATGTGGATTGTTTGAACCAGGACCAAATCTCTGGCCTTGCGGACCAAAACACCCATATACGTGCACACCGATTCTGTGGTGAGGGGGTTAGTAACGTTGATTTGTAGTGTGTTGTCAACCCGTCAGTGTAAACTGACACGATCGAATGAGTCTGTTCCCGAAATCGTTCACACGAGTACTGCTTATTTTGTCCAAATATGGAAAAACTAAGTAAGGAATGCTGAATTAGAGACAAAGATCGTGAAATATATATTATCAGCCATTTTACCGCAGTCTCTTCGGAGGTGGTGGAGAACGGTATATCGGAGATGGACAATGTGTATCTACACTAACGGGATGTTAACAAACTTCTCCTCGAATTTCGTATAGTTAATTCGGAATAAAATCATGAAAGCCCCGCTGAAGACATTGTGGGTAGCCTTCGATAAGCAACACAGACCGACAAAATTCTAGGAAATGAAGTATACCTGATTTGGACGTCAATAATGACACAGATCACATTCAACACTAACGTACCGTCACAACGAATGCCAGTGTGTAAATATTGACTTGAAGGCGTAATTTTGGGCACTCGTGGAATTCTTAATCACATTCGTGTTCTTCAGTGTTCACACTAGTCTATTATTGTTGGGATTGTATTGACCAACTACTACTGATAAACAGTGAATCTCTAGTGCTGTTCACACCGGGTCAAAGACGGTACACTATGTTGTATTTTAACTACATACCATGCGTTCAGAATGGCGTAAAAATTAAGACACTGAAAATAAATATATCCGATAATTTTTCACCTCGTTGGCTTCAGTATACACTGGTTCGTCCTGTATAGTGACTACTCATATGGAAAACAGTATATCTCAGATAGGTAAATGGAAATTATGGCAAATATCTCTAATTCAATCTATAAATTTTACGCAACTGAACATCCACGGTGTCCAGTACAATATAACGTGTGTATCTTCTTTATAAAAAGAACATTTTCTTACTATTTTTCAGTTACATAGCCACCAAGTGTATTTTTATTGAAAGTGGTCTTCCTCATAAATGTATCTAAACCAGAATGTCTTCATCAGTCGTTGTGGCTGGATTGCATGGTAATGATTGGATCTATGAACTACATCTGAGCTGGAATACATCTGACTGGACAGATTAAACTTCCGGCAGCCATTTCCTGTTCATCTAAGTTATCTTACGACATTCAGCTTGAACTTGAAGAAGCATCTGGGGTTCTCTGTTTTCACTGTTGGTATTGTGGGCTGTGGGCGAGTCAGCATAGGCCTTTTCATAAAATTTTTTGAGGATCATTCTATGGATTAGTGCTGGCAAGCAGGGTTGTCCGTGAGCCAAAATTGTCATTTATATAAGCTGAACGTCACACACAATCGACTGAAGCTTTCCAGTTTTCGTAAACTTTTCGGACAGTCTCGTTTAAAAACAAACAATAAACCTGAGTGTGCCTGAGCACTTGCACACGATAATTCAGTGACCTTCCGTTTGATGTTAGTTATATAGTGATCAACACAGTTGCCTTCGAAAAGCATGGCCAGAATACCAGTCCCCTTCATAGCAAAGATACGCACTTTTGATGAGCTCTAACAATGGTGAAACTCTATTATGAAGCTTCTTTTCGAACTGGGTTGATTGGTTAATCTGTGAGACTGCGAAATCTGCGGCAGTTGTGAATGGTATTCAACTTAAAGTTGATCGAAATCCTCTACTGCTCATTACCAAAAATGTGGTATTGCTGTAGATTTATTCATTTCTGGCCCAAAGACAACCTACTGGTTTATATTGTAGTTTGATCAGCATTGAACACAGCAATTCCGGTGTAATTTACGTAATTTTGGACATTTTGTCAGACCACCTACATTCGTCCTTTGAGGGCTGCTGTACGCTGACTACCAGTTATTCCATATCTAACCGTGTTTTCGCAGTCCACTGCATGTTTGATACAATCTTCCATGATATGGGTATATCTGGCAATTTGTTACACATTCCGGAGACTACTTCTTAGAGGTGGACAGTTTATGTCTTCTCATAGGCCAGCATCACTAACCAGCTGCTAAACACGCTTTCGTAGTTGCCAAGTGGACGGAGTAGTGAATGATACAGAAATTGTCATGACAATTGTTATGGATGACTCGTAAGGTACCAATGCATATTTCAAAGGTGTACGAAGTACACTGTAGAACCCAGATCATCCGATAACGAATAGCTACACAGTCTGCATACCACTGGTCAAGCTAGCTTTGTTACCTTCAACCAGGTAGGCTCTCTCGAAGTTAATTTCTGTGTGTCACACTATTCCTGCATCAACTTGGTGAAAAAACAGACGCAGTTTTTGGTGTTATCTGTTTATCTTGTCAACCTGAACATCAGCTGACCAAAATCATTTGTAATCACATGTAGGCACTTCACGGTTAAATTTAACGGAGATGAAGATAGTACAGCAGAAAGGTAGATGAACCAGCTCTGCAGTCAGGTTGATTAACACACATTTCTGAAATGGATCCATATTTTCTTTCTAGCACATGGTCAATCGTGTTACCAAAGTAGCAATGATGTTGACCCGAAAAATGGACAGCAGATGATACGCTGGTGATTGTGTATAAAAACTTCCGTTACATTTCTTTCTTCATCTGTCAAACAAAAAGTATAACATCTCCCTTCCCCTTATCAACCTGAATAGTCGACATGTGCAGTGTCTAGTCGTAGTTTCTACACTGTTTGTTTAACTGAGATTTCACTATCGATGGTAGCAACTTTATTGCATGTTCTACTTAGAATCTCAAATGCTACCTGGCTCTTCTTATGTCGCCTTCACTTTCAAAACATGAATATGGCGTCCGCCTTGCTACGTGGATATCTATTAGGCTATTTCACACTCAATCTGAACATGACCTCCATACACACCCTCTGTCATTTTCTCTAGTGTCACGCGTGTGTAGTCTTTGGGGATGTCTATGTGGATTGAATGTTGGTTAGACTTCCATATTCACTTGACGAACTTACGGTGCAATACTATTTCGCGATACTGACCCCCCAAAACGTGTTCTTGGTCAGCTTTGTTGCTCGTGCGTTTGATATTCTTAATGTAAACTCTTCTTTACGCTAGAGTTGTGGACCATAGACTATGCTCTGTTTGATTTCAGTAGCAAAAATATCGGCTGAGTCGATTTAACGAAATCTTGTGTGAATGCATCACCTAAATGCAACTGTGAAGAAACCGGCTGAGTCAGCAAATGATCTCGTGTTGATCGTGACAGTGTCATGTACGTAAGAGGCAACATAACGAGGACATGTATGGACACGTACCCCGCGTTTCATCATAAAACTACTAGAAAATTAATCAGGTAAACAAGATGTGAACGTAGATGATAATGTGATAGGATTAACTTACAGATGCTAGAGTTGTGGACCGAGGAGTTGGGAGTACACCTCCCCCAAATGGTTTCACTATTCATTCGTTGAGCTGCATCTCAAGCACCCTAAAAAACTGTTATCGAAGAATAGCTCAAAGTAGTCTACAACTTGTGGCTTGAAAATTTGGCTGCCAAGGATCTCATGCTAGCTAACAGTCATCTTTCACTGTAATCACCAGCCAGAAACAGTACCTAGTCGCCGTTTTTATAAGTAGGATACGACGAATACATGACACTTTCTAGGAACAATTCTAGAAATGTTTTACAATGCGTTCCATGTGACTATTCAGAAAGGGCTGTGAAACAATGAATTCCATTGTCTAACGAGAAGCAAAACCGATTACACCTGAACCCATAAATTGTTAGAATTGTATGTATTTTGACTTTCGAAGCTATGAGTGTAAAAGCCATGAGATTTTCCGGCCCAACAGTTAGTCTTCTGACTAGAACTGAACGGTACAGCTGCAGAAACATATCATTCCTCGTGTATTAATGTTCACCTGAGTTAATTGTTCACTTTCTTTTTGCAAAGTGGCACTGATTTCTTAATGTGAGTGAGAAGGGGTAAGAAAATGTTCACAATCAATTCAAACCAGTCATCGGAAATAGACGATATAAAGTCAGAACAACGAGATTTTCAAGACTCACTAGCTTTATGTATAGACAATCTCATTCGTTAACAATCGGACGTTATTTACAAAAATTAAAGGGCTTTGAAGGGAACAGTCTATGTGAATATCAGGTAGCATAACTTACCTCACAATGTATGCACACGAAATGCCTCAGCGAGATAGTTCCCATATCTCGTCATCGCAGTAGGTTGTCTCGACTAACATAGACCAGCAATCACCCACGTTAACTCTGGTTTCATCGTCAAGGTAAGTTAAAAATCGCTCCTTGTATTCAGTGAACTTAAAGTTTACAGATATACACTTCAAGTCACAGGAAAAATCGCTTTTTGCTAAACTGTTTGTACACCCCACCATCTTAAACAGCAGACCATGCCACGTCCACGTCTGAGGACCCAAAATCGAGATCGCTTCCTTGTTCGAGTACTAAGGATCACTTACCAATGCGCCTGTCGTCCCAATCCTCCTGTGGATCAATCAAAAGGAACTGAGTCACGGAAAATGGGTTGTCCGAGCAGTGATTGTAAAACGAAGCAACCGCGCACCTATGTGACATTCCAAGCGCAACTACCCAGCATCACTTCATCTTTCCGGACATGTTTATCTGGTAATCTGATAACTCCAGCAACTGGACTACGGTTAGGCTTCACTTGTGCGCTGGACAGTGAGGGACCGTCACTGCAAGACTTCGCAAATCAAAAAGTCGCTGAAAGAGTGAGTGAATTCTATTCCCCGATCAGTCAGGTTATGGTAATTAAGTCCCAGAAAACCGTCGATCTCAAGCTCGATAGTAAACAGTATTTATTACACTTGAGCATAAAAATTGATGGCTTTCCTTTAAATGTTTCAATACCATTCCTCATTTATGCTGAACAGGTGAACAGGGGACCATATTTTGTCCTTATTCTATTACGCGCAAGTAACCGATTATTCAGAAAAGTTTTCTGATCATCCTATCGAAATTTCACATCAGAAGATCGATCCCTTACATTAAAGACATCTAACAAGTTGTTTCGAATAAGCACAGCGTGGTAGACATCAGAGCGGTTTGTGTTCTCGTTTCACTCTCTAATTTGCATAAAACTCATTTTATTTCTGTGTGCTCTAGTTTAGCTTAACTTGAGATGGACTTGTTGAATTTATTTTTTCTTGTTCTCGGAGACGTTAACTCAATTTTCGGTGTTGAAACGTCCATCTTCAATTTTGAAATGAGCCTATATTTGCGCCAACTAGGTGTAACCATATTACACGTCTTCTAACACAGATGTTTAATGCGTTCTATTTCTAGAAACGTAATGTTTGGATTAACTCTGCCGAATCAAGACATTAGGTCAAATTTCCAAAAGATCTGCAGTTAACACTGAGCAGTAACTTATCCATGTATGTTGTACACTTTCCAGATGAATCAAGCTTTTCATAACAGATTCTAGATTAAGCTGGGCTAAATGGTAATAATTGGACAAATATGGGAAGACGAGCAATGCATTAACAACCACTTAGCAGTGTGTGAACTGACACATATTGAAATAATGTGAAACCTTTGCAAACTCTAGAGGACAATAGGGAAGATATTGATCTGACAATTTTAGAGATGTATAAAATAGGAAATTAGAACAATCACTGCAGTCAGTGAGTTTTATATTTCTGGGAGAGTTTCTGTCAGGTTGAGATGAGACTAAATACCGGACAATGGGTGCCAAACAAACAAGCAACGATTTTTATTTACGGTCGTAATCCTTGAAGAGGCAGTAAGATCGGTGGATACGATGAACGATAATTTTATTAAATCCTGTTTTTTGATTAGTTACTAGTGCTTCAAACTTTAACGTGAACGGAAAAGTCATTTTAAGTGAACAACTTCTGTGAATGTGGCCGAATTTCAGCTGTATATAAACAAACGTTGTGAACAAGGTTTTGGATAAAAGTTGACTGGGTGCTTGTCAGCTACACGTGCGATGCACCTCAGTGTGAATGCGAATTTCAGCAACCTTCAGTGCAGCAGTTTTTATGGCAGCCGTCCAATACTGGGAAAAATACAAAATTCTGCCTCGGATTAGCATAACAGTGAGATGACCATCAGAGTCATGTGGTCACCCAACAAGGTAGCTAACAGGCTGCAGTGTTCGTCAAAATTATGCACCCTCCACTGTATTATGACTGGTGTATAGTACTGGTGTTGTTCAGTTTTATTCACACAAGCAGGCAGTTTGATCTCACGTTCTGTCTCAAAAAGTGTACTTTACATCATACAAGGCATGAATCTGGATGGAGTAATCTGAATCCCAGCAAGTTATTTTTGTACGGAGTTGAACGATAACTCACCATGAAAAACACACCTGGGTTTTAAGATGGGTAAACTGAGCCCTTGCTGCAGTGGTTGATGTTGGGTGAACAATATCCTGACTAGAAAGCCAATGTGCCAACTAATTAGAGTTTGGCGCTCGGAAGTTCGGCGTTTGATCTAAGACTACATTAGGAAAATGTCAGAATAAACAGCACAGTTCGTGCTGCGGTCTACCAACGTATGAAATGGCAACTTTATACACCACAGTGATGCTGATGCAAATAACAGTAGTCAAAATAGCATGTAATGTGCCAGGTTTTCGATATGTGAAGCTGTGACGCAGACAGGCTCATGACTGACGTCGTCAGGCAATAAAAAATTTGGGGTGAGTTCCGTTGATATTCAGCGCTGTTTTTCCTGGAATAACTGGCAGCCCAATTAAGGCAATATGAATATGCGGGGATGAGGGTTGAAAACTAACAAAGAAAATTTTCTTATTGCAAAATCCAGAGAAAAGACCACACGGAAACTTTTAAATGGCTACCAGAACCAAGCAAACATCAGTTAGCAACAATGTTGCCCCTGGATTACTTGTTTTAGTTAGACCTTTGCCCAGTGTGCTCATTTGTGACTTCAGTAATTCTCCCATAACCTAATTCACATAAGCTGGACGCTTGGGAACAAGCTGGGAACTTACCAGGATTTCGGTGTCAAGTGCTGTCTGCTTTGCACGGCACAGTTGGTTTGATGCTTCAACGAATTCGCGAGGACGGATTTACTGCTGTCACGCTGGACTCTGACTACCTATTCTATCCTCCGTCAAACGTATTACGGTGAGTCACAAAGACCGTTTTCATGTACATTGATACCAGTCTACAGAGACCAGTTTTTCGGGTAAAAAACTCATTGTGGTGAGGATCGTTGTGTTGACCTGTTTACCAATTTTTTGTAATTACTCTTAGGTTGATATTGTGTAAGAAACATCTGGCGCACGCTAAAGTGCTATACTGTCACTCTGCCTAGAATTCATTAAGTACTTATCGCGTGCTTGATTCTAAACCGAAAGCGACCAAACCGTATTGCAGGTTAGTAGCTTTCAGTGGAAACTTCTTTCAACTCTACTCAGCCTTGCTTTCCAAAGTGAAGTGCCTCTGAAATCGAGGCCTCTACATTCTGTGAAACTTCTTCGTTCAGGCTAGCAGCATCTCTTTGGCCTTCTACAAGTCTGGTTGTGAAGCAGCGGTGAGCGTCTGCTTGATGGCCAATCGGTGGAACTCATCATAAGTTGGAATGGAATAATCGCTCAGTTGGTAACAACGAGAGAACACAATTCAGCGAAACAGTCTGAAAAATAATTCATCAGTATAAATGCACCGTTTCCCAGCAACAGGATACCTTGTTTTGAATTCGAACAGGATTATGGAAATTTTGCAGGCGTTCTGATAAAAATTTGCACCCCAGGAAATTCAGCCTAAAATTAGCAGCGCAGAATCGAGCAAAATAACCTTATCATCTTGAACACTTCACCTTATCCATTGATTTATCTACTCCAAAACGCGACACAAAAGTTACTCATTTACTATCAGTCTACCGACTTGGATAATGCCTGTACTTCATGGTCGAACAAATGATTATGTGCTTGCTGATACATGTACCAGTTTCTTGTCGTCGAAAATTGAATTAGCCGCGTGCATTCCAAGCAACGACACCGTCTGTGTTTTGTACTAGCATTTTGTTGATGAGTTGGTTTTGCTAAATGATGACAGCTATCTCATAGTACGCGAAAACAGTCTTAATTTAAAGTTCTGTGATCTATTCGAAACGCGCGTCCCTGTTTGACTCAAAATTTCCGATACTTTTTTGCCTGATAATTAGGCAGCTACAGTAACGAACGAACAGCAAGTCGATTCGTGTTCTGTCGTCATTCAAGTTACGCGAGTTAAAATAACATCTTGTCCCTCAATCCAGTGAGGTTTCAGACTACACATTGTTACCAAGCAGGCGTAAGTGGGCTACAGGTCATCTGTCCAACCAGTAAGGTCACAGATCCAATCTACTCAGACAGACAAAGTCCAGGTTACTGCACGCAGGCGTGTCATGAACGGTGAATCACGCAAACAGATCAGTAGCACCGATACACAAATGTCGACAGTATGAGCACACCTAACATGACACCACACAGGATTACTAGGTGCTTAGATCACCTGGTCACCTGGTCACTTGGTCACCTGACATAAATTACCCGACGTTAGGAAGTGAACCACATGATCATAAAAACACATCAACAGGGACAGAAATCGTTGCTGCATGCTGCCATCTCTGTGATGGTCGATCATTAACTTGTGCTGAGATGTTTATAAGTGTAAATAAAGGTGGAATTAACGATGCGATGAACAGCTGTTTACGACAATTCATTCTCATGACAATAAAACTACAGAGGTCAGGAAACTTGTCATGTGACAAACTGCAATGCTACTGACATGACTGTTAACGCGTGACGTAAAAAAACAAATGTTAGACTGCACACACTTTTTAAATCTGGACCGGATGCTGGCCAGATGTTGTTACGAGGTCAGGGTTAAGTGTGTGTGAAGGTAGATTGATCATGAGTGAACTGTGGCCACAGAAACGCCTGAACCAGTTACATGTGGGAATATAGAGTGGAGTTACAGTCGATTCGGCGGTCGCCAGTATACGTTAGTGGACTGTTTTCAGTTGAGTGAGCGATCCTATTCAAGTGGATTGCCAGGTCGGGGGTGCGAGTTTTCGAACGCTCGGCCGAATACCTCAACGCGGGGGAGGTACGTTCAAAAGCCTGCTGCGATCGAATCAAGAACAACGTGCGCGACCGGATGAGTCATCGCTCGACTGGATCGGACCAACGGGCGAGGCAGGGCAGGCGAAATACGACAGACGGCCAGATCGGAGGCGTGGTTTTTCCAACATTTAGAGGAACATCTCGACACGATGTTGGAATACGGTCAAGGCCAACACTGGGTGGATGGCGGACAGCACGAGCAGCCGGACGAGCCATCGCGCAACGAAATCGGACAAACAGACGAGGAATGGCAAGCGGAAAACCCTCCGATAGAAGGCACCGGTCACACACGTAAACCGGTTAGAAGTGCACACGACGTGTGAACGGAAACCGGGGGGTGCTGCGGGTTGGAATTACGACTCATAAACGAGAGAGCGCGCGTTGCATGTGACTAGCGATTTGGACAATAAAGATTGTGCTTCGTTGGACGCCTACCCGCTACACTATGAACAACTCGGATGGATTCAACGACGTCTATTTGCTGGCTGCTGTCAGCAACAGGTGTGACACTACTAGTCGGTTTTCAACACCGGGTTCCGATTTATGCTATATGATGCTTCCTGTTTGTTTTCGACAACAGGCTGGCTGTATCGCTAACATATTCTGCTGTTCAACAGCAGTGTGAAAACGTACACATTAACAGTGCCTGATCATGGACAGACAGTTTTCTTTCAGCTTCTCCCCCAACACCAGCATTCCGACGAACCAGCTTCGGACAGTTGCCGACGGAAGGGTATGGCTAAAAGATGGGTAGATACAATGATTAAACTGGTCTGCAATAACATCCCGCGTGAACCGATATTTTATATACATTCCTTTGCTTCCAACAGCGAGCACTACTTCAGACGGAATTTCGACTATTACTTCAGAATCAGTGTTTTGTGTCGAAACCCCAGCTTTCCATCGGTCGGTTCCTGTTTCATTCAATCTTTCTTGCTGCAGTTTCTACCCAGTGAACTGCGTTTTGCTTCTTATTAATTTGTACAGGTGATAATTAATGTGCTGATAAGTCATGCTGGTCTACAATATGTCGACCTTCTCAGTGTACCATCGCATCGTCTGGTCGGTTAAATAGTGGGACAGCAGTGAAAAAGACATGATATGCAACTACAACGAAACACAGCGATAACCGTGTATAATTATGTCCTCTTAGCCTGTCACGCATTATTCTGATCGATTAAGGCTTCAGAACTTTTAACAGATTCAGTTTTGATTTCAGGGTGGGTAGTTTATCTCAATATGAATAAACCCTGTATACAGGAAGTAATAAACACAATCTGGTCTTCTAATTTAGAAATCTGGTTTCTGAGAACGACAACACATAAGTTTAGCTTTCTTAGCAAGCACTGACTTGTTAATAGAGGTCCGGTGTGTTGACTGAATTTTGTGGTGATAACTAGGTTTCCTCTCAGGTTCATGCTGTAATAAGAAAATGGACCTAATATCGCTGGTCTTCCTGGATATGGAATTTCCTTCAAACCTAGTCGCATTATTTTCAAACGTATGTTTTATAGCTGACCGTGGGATAGCGCTAGGGCGAAAGACTAGTTCTATGCCATAACCGGGTAGTATAGTGGCAGAAATTTACAAAGACTGAAACGTCCAGTATGGTTATTTATTGCATGTTGAACCCACAAATTTGCAGAAAGGCACGCATATTGTAAGTTTGTCGAACGATAGGGCACTATCCGTGTAATCGATGGCCATACTGATTTAGTTACGTGTTCCGTACTAACCGCGTGTGGTAAGCTACAACAGCTTGAGAGAAAACCGACTTTTTGGTGAGAAAACCTAACAGATAAGCTGGTCGGACTTCGCCTATCTTAATCGACCGAATCTAATCAAAGGCTACTAATTATGACTTTCTTTTTCACTGAGAGCAGGTCTGACACACTTTATTGTTTACAATCTGAGGAAAAACCAGACTATCTTCACAGTTACGTTACCAAGAGACTTATGTCTGTGTACACTGTTTATCATCAACTGCTAGAATGCCGTAATCTATTGGTCCGGATAAATGCGCACGTTCGTCGAAATTAACACGAAAGACTTGTTCAAAACTTTGATGTTGCATTGTAAGCGAAATATTTAAGCCAGATAGATTAAATTTCTGATCTGAAAAAGTTAATCTACGGCACGTAAGTAACCTTTGTAAACGCAGACATACCTCATTTATTAGCAAAATTATAGAAGGCCGATATATAGCAGAATTTCTCACCTGCCCATTGGAGTCGACACATGGTGGGCTGCGTGAGAAGGCGAAAAGACGGTCACAGACCTGATATGAAAACGATAAGTTAACACGATCAACTGAATACACTTTAATGCATATGCACTCGCCTCCTCGTTGAATACCGTTTATTCTACGTTTGGTCAAGTTCCGCGCGAAAGCGGTAATATATCACTGCTTCCTCCAACTCTGTCCAATAGCCGGGCACCTCGCAAACTTGAACGTTTTCAGGAGTGTGGTCTGTATGAACTGGCTCTCAAGGGAACGATTTCTTTTCCGTACGATGATTTAACCACTTGCACAAGGCCGTACGGCCGATCAAAGCATTAGCGCCTCAAACTATTCAACCACCGAGGATGATCAAAACTAACGGTAACTGTAATACGGCTAATTAGTGTGACAGATCTGATACGCCAGAAAAGATCCATTCGCGAAAATCTCTGCTTTACCTGGATTCGAATCAACGACAGGAACAGCATGCCCTAACGCGGCAAACACTGTAACATTTAACCACAAAACCCAGCTGAGATTTTGGAATTTTAACACTTGGGTCCAATTATCCACCCAACAAGTGCTCCAAGGGAGTGACTACCAAGGCACTATTTCCTGAACAGATTCCGGTGGAACTCACCGATGCCACTGTTGAGCACTGAGCTTGTATCCTTGATAAGTACAGTGGAAGATGTGGTCTCCAGAGTGGCTTCGAAATTTAGCTGGTGAAGCATCTACTGCATCCGAGCATACCAGTTTTGTCGCTGTCGTGAACCCAGTGAAGCGAACACCTTAGATAATCTACTTCCGGTTGGTGGCCTTCAGCCACTGTACGTGTTAAGGTGTGGCACTTGCAAGTGAGAATCACGCCCTTTACCCGTTAATCCCGGACCGAAAGCCAATGTCGTCAGTTTACGTCCACTTTTGCCTGATAAAGAACGGTGCTTAACCCGAGTGAACAAATGAGTACACACAGAAGTCAGTCATATAACACAGGACTTTGTCATTGAGCTACTAAATGGTGAGGATCATAGAACGTATTTAGCTTTCCATTAACTTGTTGACTACTATCATCCGTGTCATAGTGCGTTTCACTGTTGCACTGACATCACTATACGTGATAAGGTGAATGCTATGTCCACATATGAAGTAACAGTCGACTTGACAATGAAATCAGCAAATTGGTGTCTGCATGCAAATAGTCGAGAACTTATTGAATGAAACACGAATATTCGGCAACAGTGTGCATTGGAGATGCTTCACTTTTAGTGCGGAGGCTTTTTTAGACCTTGTCACCTCCTTGTAGAATCAGAACCACAGTAAAGGCAGTTATGCAGATTACGTCACTCCGTCTCGAATGTCCTAAGGGAATGGAATAGCACAGCTCTTACTCCAGAGAGGAGGGAGGTCATAAGGTTTCTAATGAAGTGAGCAGCAAGAGTGGTTATCAAACAGGAGCGATTTATAATATTGCTACCTGTAAACGGAACTCGACGGTCTATAGAAAACACGACGTAGAAAGTGGCTAAAAATATGCACTGTCCATGCTACGCAAAATCTAGTAGATGGTAGACGCTGAAAGTGGTTTACAAACCCCCGATCACGAAATAATCCGGAGTGAGAGGCATCGCAAGTCCCCTGTATTCGTTGGACACGATCTGTGTTCACCTTGGAAACGGTAATGTAATATAAGAGGATTTTAAACTACACAGGGGCAGCCGTCAACAGGACAACTCCAAACGCATGAATCAAACTCGCAAATGAGTAATAGGTCTTCTAACCACAAAATCACCGAACTCCATAACAAACATTCCTCATCGGCTGTAACGATTCCCTTTCTGTTAACATCCTTATATGCTTCAGTTCTAACACAGCCAGTCAGTTCAGCATAATACTGACCCGTTCCTCCATATCTTTTACATATGCCACGAAACTGTCAACCTAATGTATCCGTCCGTGTGATGCCAATGTTATACTGTTCAACACTTATGGTTAATCTTCCCGATATGCAAAAGGTACATTCTGGGAAGCAAAACCTCACCAGGAAGTACCGTTACCCAATACCCACAATCTAATGTGTTAAGCTTCACATCTATCGACTTATCCTAATCGGCCACTAGAGCTCCACAGTGTTTTAATTACTGGGGAAGCAGCAACTGAGTATAAGGAAGCGTGTCACTCTGGGTGATTTTTGCTAACGTCAAGCCACGTCCCATGAAGACTAGAGGCTAATAAGTCAGTTCAACCTAAACTTCACCATGGGTATGATATAACTAGCGAAGAACCTACTTTCGTGTGGATTTGTTCACTCTGAGGTGGAACAAGCGAAAGCACTTGTCTTATTGTGAAGTTGTCACTTAAAGTTTATTTTCAACTTGCAGCAGTTAAAATTCTAGGCTACTCGTTGAAATAAAAGTAGTCCTGGCTAACACGCGGATTCTCCAAAAGGTCACTAACAGCAATGTCAAGAAAAGTGTTCGGGCAGTTCTTAATTCAGTGAGATTGATTTATCTGTTACTCTTCCCATAAAACGACGATCAGATGGCACGGTCGAAAAAGCTGTTTACATAGACTACGTGGACTAGTCAGTATGTGAGATTCAGCAGCGCCTTGCGCCAGTTCAATAAAAATGCTCTGGTTAATACCACATTCCATCATGCCAAGACAATATGTACTTCATAGACCTTGCATAGGGAAATACAACTTCTGACCAGTGCTACATTCTGGTGCCTGTCCCCGTGAATTCACTGAACAACACAGCAATTCTGCGATAAGGCACAATGGCTCCATGGCGGAGCGTCACTTTACAGCCAGCCTACAAAAATGGCTACGTGATGGACCAACCCGGTCGCTGAATTTGAGCAGCAATCGAATAAACACAATACGAGGCCTACGTCAAGATGCACTATTTGACCAGCGTATTATTGACCCCTCTAATGAAAATACTAGTTCCGTAAGCCACAGCTTACTGTAGTTACCAGTTATATTGTGAATGTCAAGCCACCCATGTGAGCAGAACGGAACGGCAGTTGCACAGTCGAGTGGCCGAGGCTGTTCTCGCTTGGGCTGAACGTGAGATGAAATAGACTCTGTCAACTGATGGTGTGCAACCGGTGCAACGCAATCAACCATCATCTTCGATTTCATGTCACTTGTCGACTTCTGGATATAAGAACACCTTCACTCACGTTCTCAATATCATTTAATTACTTAAAACTCGATGACTGCCTCAGTTTGCTGAAGCCGTTTAGACTCTGGTAGGCCACCAGTTTTCTGATTTAGCCTTTCGTTTTTTTTAGTCAGTGGCCATAAATTGCGTCTTTCTTTCAGAATAATTTTCGAGTTCGTGTTGTAGTTGCCGCAGTGGCTCAACATGTTGCGAGAGTATAGAACTGATGATATGTGGCAGCCTGAATGTTTACAACTTCCAGTTCTTTATCTATCTTTCGTTGTGTTTGTATTTTCGCTGCAAGTTAGCAAAATGTATGCTTGTGCTCTGCCCGTACAAAGTGTTGATATGACGGCATAGTTGAATTCACATAGTTTGGTTGTCGTGGTGACGCTGAAGAAATTTTGAGAGTTAGAAATCCAAATTGTTGATGGATTCAACTCACCTACAAGGACAACTCTTAATTACGCAAGTTAAAGTTGAGGAAATGAGCTGGATAACCAATATGTAAAGTCTGTAGTGTAGTACGATATGTCGTGCTTGCAAGTTGACGTGATAGTCTACGGTTAAAAGAGTTGTAGCTGAGAAACGGTAGATGTTACCTAGATTGAGGGCAACAGAATGGCATAGTGTACTGAGAGACTACAACTTGATTGCCCGCCACCTCAGTTGTTTCAGGATAGTAGAGAAATCTCCACCCCGTTCGACATAGTGCGCACAGATTTAGTCGACATCATTAATTGGATCATGGAATGGGGCCACACGCCCTCAGGGTACTCCTCGGAATACTCAACAAATAAGCACCATTGTAGCGAGAAGGCGTCCAATAAAGCACGATCTTTATTGTCCAAATCGTCAGTCACATACAACGCGCGCCCTGTCGTTTATGAGTCATAATTCCAACCCGCAACACTCCCCGGTTTCCGTTCACACGTCGTGTGCACTTCTGACCGGTTTACGTGTGTGATCGGCGTCTTCTATCGGGGGGTTTTCTGCCTGCCATTCCTCGTCTGTTTGTCCGATTTCCATGCGCGATGGCTCGTNCGGCCTGACAATCCACTACACTATGACTAAATCACCATACTGATCTTTCGTATACTGTTCCATTTTGTAAGATGCAGAAAGTCTGGGGGGGAAGTACATTTGACTACTGTACTGGTGATTAAACCCAGTTGACTGTATATACTATCATATTAACTTAAGCTTCAAAACCCATCTGGTTTTCAACAGATGATCGGTTAAACGTCCTAAGAAAACTGCAAACCATCCAACACCCGCAGTTGAATGAGTAGGCTTAGGCCGATTGAACTGTGCCTCGAAGCGCTCGAAATATCTGCTAAATCACCGAGATAGATTAGCAAAAATTAAGCCACCTTTTTCGCAGTAGAATAGCGTCACCGACGTTCTGGCTTGATACTCAGTTTACGCCCATGACTGAGTTCCATAAGATGGTCACCCAGTTACATAATGCCGTATTTTATGTTGACCGGTGCCACTCGATATATGCACCACGTGAGATGAGCTCAAAGGTAAGAGCTAATCGCCATTTTCAGGTACTCCTGCCTTCACAAAACACGCGCTACTTAACCGATTCCCCTTTGAACTAAGACGACTAAGTGATGCACCAATACAACCAACAACCACAATGATGTTCGAAAGCTTCGTTTGCTTTGGAAAGTTAACGACCCTGCTGTAGAAATGACGAACAAACAACGCCTTTTTGGCCCGTATCAATCGACTTCGACCACAGTGCCAAATCCTACGGCACACAGACAATCATTCACTGATATCCAGTACGGTCTCCAGTTCAGATTAACCGCAAGGTTAGCCTTCATTAGCACATAAGACCATGACAGAAAGCCGGTGATTCATAGCGTTATCCACAGATGAATTCAGGTGTTGAGGATGCATAGAAAACGTCCAGATCCATACTCCCAAAAATTGCCCATCAGAACATATTGATCCACTTGTCAGAATGCTGGCAACAAAAGTGCACTTTGCTGATCACCTTGGCTCTGGTGGGCAAACTAGAGGCATAATATTCTACTTCTTAAAACGCAAACTTACTTTAAGCTCAGCGTTTTCTCACAAACATTCTTTGTGAGGAAACTTGTCCATAGCGCAAAAATATTATAATCCGTTAGTGAGACACTGTTTAGTTATTATGGGATAAATTGTGTTGGATCAATTATTCCCAAAACATTTTTGACCACTTTCGTTAACTCCGTAATATGGAATGTGGAGAACAAGTATGCTTGAGTAGAACTGTGACCAAATCAATAATGTCCTCAAAACACGTGTCAATTAGCAAGTGATCAGTGCTGACGATATCGAAAGTTTCTTATTCGGTCTGAAGTTTACGGAGATCTAGCAGTGGGTGGTAGATTCACGATGCTTATTTGAAATCTCACCCTCCAGGCTGATTACGTCCCGATTGGAACAAACAACTTATCAGTTTGGCAAAGCCTAATGACTGAACTACACTACTCGCGAATAGACCGAAGAATGTATAGTGGAAGTGTCTAAGAAATCAGAGGGAAAAAGAAGGAGAAACACTGAAGAACAATCCAGAAGAAAGTGGTATTTTCACACACGTGCCCGTCTGACACGTTTATCGAGATTCGACATTGAGTAAGAATGAGTAATATTGTGTTTCGCATTTTTGAGGCACATATCATCAAAGTCGATTCACTGAGCAAATTGTTGTTCACTGCTCCAACAGCGGCTTTCATATTATTGACACCACCTGATGCAGTCAACATCCAAACTCGAACGATGTGTGAGTACTTGCATTGACATTTAACTCTAATTTATAATATATGATAATTACAGTATTTACAGTTGTTTAGAAATTGTTATCATATGCTTTATCCTTCTAGACGCAGTAACCATAAAAGTTACAGCAGGTGAAATACTCCAACAAAAAACAGAAGAATAAGGGATAACAATTATCATACGTAGATCAATGAACGACAGATTGACCTGTTTTGCATCGAAACAAGCAAGCCATACTCAAAAAGCTTTAGGTTTACTATATGAATTATGCTATATTGTAATAGCAAACCCGTATACAAATTTGTACATGAAGTTTCCTCCACAAAACAACAGAAAGTACGACAAAATTTGAAAATACACGATTGGAAATTTGCTGGTTTCACTAAAAAGTGACAAGAATTTGTGTGTTTTTATAACCAGAAGAAAATGTCATTTGGTTCTCTCAGTTGGTGGAGGATGATGGTATACACAGAAGTATCGTTTTGTAGAAGTCATGGGGACAGAATGAGAACAGCACCTATGCAATATTGTGAAAATTTGCGCATTACTAATAGACTGAATTGTGATGATCTTCTCAGAAGAAAACCGTAAGCTGTCCAGTTGTACATAAAAATTTCCTTTAGGAAAAGGTGTGAATATTTCGGATCAATGCAAAAAGTCCGCATCACACAGAACAAAAGACCAACAGCATACAAACGATAGAAAGGTACAAAGTTCCCATAAAGTTTACGGACAGATTGTAAGCAGTCGACAGTGTGGTTCATTGGTTTATTTCTGGAAAACAAGCCTCGTTAGGCTAGTGGTAACACGTAAGCAATCGGACGAATCGAAAGGTTATGTTCAGGAATCAATCATACATGGACGGGTTCGAATCACTATTTATAGAATGCTGGTAACATATGAAAAGCGGGATAGAAATGAAATCGATATAGTCCATCAGATAGGTTGATGAGGTACTCAACTGCTTTTGAAAATAGAGAATTCACAATCTCAGTCTGTTGGAGATGTTGTTTCATCCAACCATCAATGCAAATCAAATTGGTCGATCTAAGAACAGCCACCACGTGTCAGACAATCCAGTCCAAACTACACTATTCACGGTGTATTCAGCCTGAGCAACTTTGATGGCTTCTGTATCTAAGCGTTTCCGCGTATTCCCGTTGTATAACAGGTTGCTTCGTTTGTGAGTAGTATAGTGCGTACACTCACGTTCGTAGTCTTATGTTTTAACATAACCTGTATGGGATTTCGTACGATAACCAACTTCACAGACCAAACGTCGTTTGCGGTCACAACAGTTCTAAACCATTGTTGAATTATCTCAACATTTTCCGGACTAAGTTCATGGCCTGTGCCTAACGTGAGACCAGTTATTTCGGAATCCTTGATCACGGACTGATACATCAATTGATTTTGGGGTTGAATAAAATAATGGAAAGGCGAAAATCACGTGATATTCGTCGCAGTGATATTAACAATTCACTCCTAACAAAAGGCATGCACTTGACAGACTCGGGATTTACAAGATTGGCCAAGATGGGACATAATGCACTTGCGTAAATAAGACGCACGTTTTAAGTTGTGACTCACGCAATACGCACTCGGCATATCGGAAATAAACATTTAACGAAATCCATTTATGTCTGCATTACAAGTGACCTAAATAAATCTCATGTATGAAACGAACATTTTCAGGGGGCCTTGGATAGGTGCCATACAAATTTCTGAGATATCACATTGTGAGAAACCCATTTACCGGAGGAACCTGTGGGATGGTGGATACATGTAACCTGTTTTAGTAAACACAATGGGACATTGCGATGTTTTGGAGAAAGAACAGTTACAGGAACGGAGAATGGCATAAGTGCATTGAACATTTTCTTGGGAACCATATTTATTTTTTTCTCAATTCAACCGTGATTTCCATTCTGTACGAACCACAAATAGCCACATCAGTGGTGAAGGTTGCACTGTCTTTGAATGTACGGATATCAGGATTAACAGATGAGTTGGCCATGCGGATATGGGGTTCTGAGGTTAGTTAGAGTCCCTTGTTTCTCAATTTAAGAATTATCAATGCACCTACATTGTTGTGTCGTCTGCATCTGTCAGGATGGTTAAGAGGACGTGACTGAAAAACATGAGACAAACTTTGATGGCCGTTATCACATGGGCATTTTAGTTCCTCTGGCGATTCTGGACGGCCGCTTGAGCGACGGATTTTTGTGGACAACCCGCTAACACTAAGTTGCATCGCTCTAATGTAAACGCAAGAAGTAATCTCGGTCGGGTTCCGTAGCCAATTGTGTGTTGTGGACGTCGTTGGGGAATGCCACATACAGGCTCACTTGTGTGTGTTGTACAGGGCCTCATGTCATGCTAAGTTTGCGTTTTCTGTGGATGTAATAATTGTCCCGGCTGCCGACATCGATGTGAGAGCAAGACGATGAAACAGTTGAAATTAGAAAACGCGCAGACCTCAGTGTAGAACCGCATTACTTGATGACAAGTGTTTCTCGACGTGAGATTTCCTATTCATAGGAGTACGAAATTGAAAAAGTGGTATCTCGAGACCATCGGAAATGACATTCAAGTAAAAAAAGACGTTGGACGTGTTTTAAAGTAACCGCAATCATTTTCTAACATTCATCTTCAGTGATCGATCCAAGAACTTAGGCGTCCTTTAACGGACAATGCTAAAACATAGTTGATAGGTTAACTCCAGTAGTAGGTGTGATGCAAGATTCCGCGTCTTTGTTGAGGTTTCAAAGGAACTGTTGTCACCTCCTAATAGGTCGGCAGCTGCAGTTTTTGATAACATTGTCTTCAAGATGTACGGTATGCCTAGCACCTCAAACATTGTTGTAGAGAAAGCCGATACTACGACGATTCTAACTACTTTTGATTATTGGTCGTAAGGAATGGTGGTACATCTCTTTTTTATCTGCTTTTATGCGGATGCATTGAATTTTTGAGTGAGTCAAACCGATTTCAAGCAAGTTATTCTGCAGATGTTCCAGTGTGCTTGTCGGTGTTTCTCTCGAGAAAGTTGTTGGTATGATACTCCTCGCATATACCAGACAGTCCAGTTGGTGGTCCGGTCTGCTTAGAGAAAAATCGAAATCAAAAGAAGATGAGAGAGGTTAATCGAAGGCCATCATAAACAACAGAGGGGACAGTGGGTCTTTTGGAAAGAACCCACAGCTTACAAAATAAAATTTACCAGTCTGAACGAGGGTAGTTGCTTAAAATGGTAGGTGAATCGTGAACAGTGGCTGCTCATAACGCAATCATAGGATATGTAATCGAAAGCCATAGATGTCAGTGTTTTCAAGCAAACAATCGCGGTGGGTCGTATGAGAATGTCTGGGCAAACTACGAAGAATACCTGTCACCCCCAGTGTTCCATTTCACTGCAATAAAACAAACTGTTGTCCACCACAAGGAAATAAAGGAGCCCAATGATTGAATAAGATCCTATGAGAGCACCTTGTAAACACCGAACAAATAAAAGTCGGACGGGAGTCAGACGGCGTAAGCGAGGTGGAGATCTTGGATATAAACATTATGCGAGCGGTTTCCAGCTATAGGGGAAGTTACCCGATGGTCAGCAGTAAATTGAAAAACGCTGCCAATGATTTAGACTTGAAATCAGTTACGTCACAGGGTGTGAAGCGGTCGGGTCCAAGCGCGGTCTTTTCAGAAAACGGACTGTCTAGATGACTTCAGCTTTGAAAATTGGAGCGACTACGTTAAGAACACATGGAGTCACAATCCGTGGAGAACGGCTGTCACAGACTCTGGGCCACCAACCACCTTACTCCAATAATCGGTCAATCCAGAAAACCTTCGTTTGTTATCAGCAGAGGCAATTCTCAAGTCAAGTATCGTTACCACTCCGTCCCTCCTTCTTTGCTTGTAAAGGCTTAGTAAGTGGACAGATTAGCTTCGACGTAGATGGTGGCTGCTTTTGACCCTCATAGTGTTTTGATGCAATCGTCTTGATGGTATGCATATAGCGGAAGTGTTTTCGTAGATTTGGTTGGTGGTTTCGTCCAAGACGAATCTTCCAAGATGGTTGTTATTCCAGAATGTCGTCGAAGGCGCGAACAAAGGTTAAAATGGATTTGTCTTAGCAAATCCCTGAGCATTATATGGTTAGATTTGTGGTCTGACGGATCTAACCCACAAAGAGCCGACCAGTCGTTCGTATCCAGAATCGTAGTCGTTGAGGTTTCTAACTCAATACCCATGGGGGTCAAATTCAGTAGCACCACAGGAGGAATGGTAGACATCACTGCTTCGAAGATGGATTAGGAGAGATAGGGTACACATGTATGTCCAGGAGGGAGGATTTCCAGGTTTGTTATTTGAGCGGTAAGCGTGCCCGGACTCAAGTCAGCGACCCCTAGTTCTGTGGTTAGTTCACTGGATGCTGCTGATGGCTGATCAAGTGATTTGTCTCCAGTTGAGGCGTGTTAATTTGACGACCCGAGCACGGCAGAGTATGCAGGTCTGGGATTCCGTCAGATTTCGCTCGTCGTGAATGATGTTCGAACGTCGACCATAATTTCTGGGTGATTAGCTGAGCTTCGTTTGAAAAGTTGTCGGGTAGAAGAAGCTGATTCTCCAGTTTCATGTAGAAATCCGAGTTTTCCGGTTGATCACCTGAAGCATCTAACGG
Source organism: Paragonimus westermani (assembly GCA_008508345.1). NCBI lineage: Eukaryota > Metazoa > Platyhelminthes > Trematoda > Plagiorchiida > Troglotrematidae > Paragonimus > Paragonimus westermani. The sequence goes on from QNGE01000602.1 coordinate 239,398, forward strand.
TAGATCGTGACTCGTAGCAGAGCTGCCTACATTTAGAATGAGGTCCAAGTACCGTGATTTTGTCAATCTAGTTAATAGAGCTGTTTCGGAATTTGATAGGTTTGATCTTGGCATCCAGGGCTGTTTGACAGAAAGACGATGTCGGGGCGGTTGTGTCGGACGTGTCCCAAGAATCGGTTGATTGGGCTCAGTTGGGGGTGATAGCTGATACGTTTTGACTCGTAAGTAACGTTGGTGCGCTTTCCGGGAAGAGAGTAGCTTGCAGAGGAGTGACAGATGTCTCAGCGGGATGTGCTTAGGCTTGGTACTAGCAAAACGTTGTGTCAGACTTCTAACTTTTATCTATGACAAAAACTTCCACTGCAACAAGTACAGCCGATTTTAACGCTTGCCGCTGATCGAATTGTCATATGATCGACGACGGGTGAGTAGGGACATTTCAGCGTAGACCTAGAAGTGTGGAGTTCATTCGTGCAACCACTCAGTATAGCGTCTTCCAACGTTGACCAATAAAACCTCGTGGTGTGAATCTGGGACAAACGGTGTGTAGTATATTACCCGGTAGAAATAAAACAGCAGACAATAGTGAGATATGTCCTCAATGTATGTTAAATGTAATCAGGGCAATCGTGAGTACTATCGTACAAAATAGTTTGAAAATTTTTCCTGGTATGACAATGGTAGATGGATTCAGAATAATTTCCATGTACACAACATGCAAGATGTGAATGGTTTACACGTAGCTGCACAAGGCATAGGAAGTACATTAGAACTGCAGACAAATCGTGAGGGGGGTATTATACGCCTGATATAACAGTCACGCACAGATTGGGAAACAAACTTGAATAGTAATGATAGGAAACTCAAATGCGTATAACTTCCCGGAAAATTCAGTTACAAGACCAAGAACAAAATCAACTGAGAGCTTACCAAACTAGGTGCAAATAGCCACGCAGTATGGTCACAAGCTTGACAGAAACATACCTCCGTTGATTTGGAGAATTCTACGATTGTTCGTAATCTTGAGAAGATCCTCTGTTTGGTTTATAAAATGATGCCCAACAATTAAACAGAACGAAGTTGACACCTTTTAATCGGACTTTCTCAAGAGTACGAGAATTTTGTGCACTTTGATTACACATGGGTATACAATTAATTTTGAACAAGAACCAAAATTCCACAGGGCGAATTCATGGCTCAAGGAATTGGACAGACAGACATGAAAATGAAGATCAACACTATGGGAATGTCGACCATCAAAGTAGATTCAGCGTCAAAAACAAATGGTTTTTTAACACTGAGGAATTTTGACAGTTAATAGCCGAGGTCTTAGTAAGCTAGAGGATACGCTGCCGGTTGTTTTGAAAAATCACAGAGAAGTTTGCAGTGTTCTCCTAATGTTCTTTCTGTGTTCAAGTATTCCAGGTTTTAGTACTTTCATTCGATCTCAAGTACAATAAGGTACAGCTTTTTTGGAAGAGCTTCGCTGGAAAGTCTACCTGGATACGAAGGTTGCGAGCAAACATGGATGATGTTCAACTTGAAACGTACAGACCATTTTATTTTTCGCAGTCAAGTAACTCCCACTGTAAAACAATCAGTCGAGATTAACTTTCGGTGGTTGGCAGGAGTGAGGCCCAGAGTGGCATGCTTTTTAGCGATGGCGAAGTAACGGTTGGAAATTAGAGTAATTCTTCACAATTAGTATGCTGATTTACGGTCAGTTTTTACACACTGACCGAATGGCTAGTAGCTAACAGTAACCTGGACACTGCCAGGTTCCAAGAGATAACTACTGAGAACTCTGAAAAACAAACTGCAAGAAGATTAGGTAGTGTGAGTTATCATACTCGAAGACAGTTCACCATGGAAGGTTTCACAAACAATGCGCTATTTACAATTCAAAATGGTTTCAAGGCGTTGATAAGCGGACAGACTTGCAAAAATTTAGTGGACAGAACACTGCAAGTTTTGAAAACACCATGTGAATGTCTAGAACTAAATGTTGTGGAGACCTCTTCTCTATCTTGGGAGACAACTTCATTTATTCAAATCACCGACTTCTTGCATGCTTTTGACATGGATTAATAGAAACAGACGAGATATATGCCAATGTTGCTCAAACGTCGCACACCGTAATAATGTAACTAAAAACCTTCATGGTTGAATTAATCACTACTGAATTATTTCTTGTCAATTGATTTGCGCGATATATTCTGGAGACATTGGAGAATAGGCAATGTTCCCGATAAATTCAGTAGATTTTGAATATACTATTACCGATATTGATGGTTCTGAAAAAGTCGGCAAGGTGAACACTGAAATAGTTGTCAAAAAACTAGTAAGTTAGAATCAACGTCATTGGGCTTGATTGTACGTGCACTGGAATGCTTCATACACTAGGTCACATGCGGTCTGGACATTATCAAGATGTGCAAACCTCTACAACATAGTTTTGATGACTGAAGATTAAATGTGCAACCAGGCTATCACGAACACATCGATTAGATTCATCGGACGAGAATGTCCAACTACAGAAGCCATTTACTCGATTTTTAGTTTTATGGAGGCTGTTTATTACCGAGTTCCTGCTTACAGAAAACCATAAAACAACACCAGCATTTCATCAATTCACATACCGTGTTTAACTGCCTTTTAATCCGTGAAACCGTGTTTTTCATCACAATCAGACCCGCCAATATACGTCCAAGGCAATCAAGTGCATCATCCGACAGTTCCGTGACGCGTATTGCAACAAGAAATTTGTCGTGTACCGAGACCTCTAGCACGGATGATGTCAAGGAGAGAATTTTTACGACGTCCGAAAGAATAGAACACGATTCCACCACTTGTGTCGACCAAGAGAACCCAGTTTGGTCAGAACTCGTAAGTTGCGTTGAAACCACCGACCTCGCCCGCCGCCCACGAACGTGGCATCAGGTTCAGGAAGCCGCAGATCGCTCTCCTTCCCCATACGGATTATGTTATAAGCATTCAACCAGTCTATCTCCGTCTGAGCCAAATCATCTGAAGCAATGCCCCGTATCACTGCACATTCCGGGATGTTGGACAAGCCGATCGAGCCCTTCACCCATTAGTTGTTATTCGGTCTCTGCAGAGAGAACATGTGCGACTTGGACGAAATCTACGGATACACTATCTCCGAAGCACGGGTCGGTGAATCCGGACACATTCGCTTTACCCATTATACAACGTCCGGGTGAAATGTGGATAAACGGAAGAGCCAAAAGTGAGGTTTTTATCCGTAAATATCGTTAATCAGTTGGGACGGTCATACTGACCGCACAAAAGCATGCTGTCCAACCATTTCTACATATCGAAATGGACAATTGCATGCATGAACGCAAAATGATATGATCGATACGCTTAGCAGAGTTACTGACTCAGCAATTACCTAGCCAGCTGCTTGCCAGTGATCTAAGCAATGCTAAACAAGTATAACGATATCCATGAGTTACACCCAATGGAACGTCCTAGATGTTGGGTCATCGGTTGGAGTTAACAGTATAGTAGTTATCACGTTCCCCCTTTAGGTGCTCGGAAATTGTAAGCGTTACTTTTACGCAACAGTGATTAAACGTTTTCACACGATTATTTGATCGTGTCCAATATCACTGTCACAGCGAACAACATGACTGCCTCGTGGGTTCATATGCCGAAGTTTAAATCCTGATCAAAGCAAGCGTATGCACCAACGATGAGTTCTAACAACAGTGAAATACAAGCTCACTTTTTCTTTAAGAATTCAGCTAAAACAGTTGTCCGAATGTGAAACCTGCACCAAATAGGTGACCAGCGTTGAAAGCACCTCGAACTCCACTACTTATCGGTAAACCATTTTCCCAGGAAAAGTAAAGTGCCGAACTCACATCTACTCCATACACTGGTTAAATATACCGCCCTAATAAGTATTAATTTTCACAGTACCGTTTAACTTGCTTTCGTTTCCCCAAAATTATCAGGCATGGTGTACTTTCGACCAAACTAAACCACCTAATGGGTTGCAGATAATTTTGACGCGATGCCTCA
>QNGE01000603.1:8562-35782 GCA_008508345.1 Paragonimus westermani
CCTTCGGGTTTACACTGGATATGTGGTGTGTTGGTGGAACTGCAATTGGTGCAGCGCAAGCCAGTTGCAGTGATATATAAGCGCAGGCGTCCTTTGGCTTCGGTCACTGTGACAGGCTAATCCGAATCGGATGCCGCCAACCAGAACCATATATATATATTTACCAATAACGAACGTGGCTGTCCAGATTCAGCTCTAAACAATTTTACTATACAGCAACTCACTGTGGTTTTAAAGCGCATACAAATTTGCAGCGGAAACTTTATTAAATGGTCAATCATTTTGTATTGTTATCACCTTCGACGTTCCCAAAATTCTAAACTCCGCGCGATGTGAGTGTTACCTTTCCAGTACCACCGCGCCGGTTCACATTACCTTGTGAATGTAAATTTACTACAAACTACTAGCATCAAAGTTAGTGGGCCGGCATAGGTATCGCAGTTTTGCTCGTAGCTGTGTAATGAATCCGCACCATCTCTACTCCTGTAGGTTACATTCACTAGGATAACAATGTTGAGCTATTACCGTTAGGAACGCCGCTTAACCAGTCTAACGCTTGGTTGAATTCTGAAGGTCGGCTAGAATTTTCCGTCGACGCACTCTTCCACTCTGGCGGCTGCTGTGCGGTTGTACTCAAGGTGCTCTCACGTCCAGCTCCCTAGCACTCCCTAATTGTTACGTTGAAGTCTGTTGCGAACGGTGAGTAAATGAATAAATAAAGTTTGTTTGCAGATTCATCGTTTTCTCCCCGCGACTTCCGATTCACGGTAGCATAAGGTTGGGGAAACCTTGGGCGTACAAATTCAGGATCTGGCACTACAATTTCCAGCGGTGAAACATGGTGTGTATTGCAGTTACTCATATAAACAAATGTGGTAGAATATGGTGGGAATTGGAATATCAGTATGATAGTCGAATACGGTTCAACTGTTCACGTGCAATATAATGTTTATGGAAGTGCAATAATTCTCACCGTATCACACACTCAGGAGGAAGTGCGAGTGTTGCAAACGGACGAGTAACGTAAAATTCGGATATAAGGGCATACTACTGTAAATTTGTGGGTAGAAGAAAGTGGAATGTGAAATTGGAGTTCGCACGTAACATTTAGTGTTATTATGCCCATCTTATCATTGCATTCACCAACAGGAAGCTAAAACAGAATATGACATTAATTTCCATACATTAATTGAGTGCAGAATGGGCAATAGTACAAACTTGAAATCACAGGCGATTACTCCTACTAAGACAGGTCATTTCACTCAGCACGAGGCGGATAGATACAGAACACCCACTGTCTCGGGAGAGAGCGACGAAGACATACCGACCAAATGCTCATCGATTTTTACATAAGCTGCGTTTTAAGTGTTAATTTCAATTTTCTGGTGTGTGCTGTTATGTTTGGAAACCGATGGAGCCCCTCCTAAATACATGAACTGTTAGAATCGGGCTTGATGACTTCTGACAAACCTGTTTCGTCAGCTACATCCGCTAACCTGGATCACAAGAACAAAAAAACACTGGTTACTGCAGGGAAATCCATGCACTCTCAATAGACTCTCATCACACACTCATCAGAGGGTCATCTTTTCTTTAGGTGTAGCAAAATCTTTGGAGCAGTGGCATGATTTGGCGAACTCACAGTTTCCAAGAGATCTGTCTTAACAATGTAGCTACCGGTTGAAAAGTGGACTTTTGACAGTGAGAGAACAGGAGGAAAAGATGGAGAAACCTAAAAGAGCAGTGGTTAGTAGGAGTTGGAAATGTTCGAAGCTAAGGTGATCAGGACGGTGGCTGTGGCCTTTTTCCGTCCCTGGCATTTACCAGTTGCATACGATGTCTCTTTCTTACTTTTGGGCTGGCATTTAGACATGTGTTTGTCTCATCACAGCCCTTCTGGAGTACACAAACGGACATACACTCGCACAATCCTACATATTCTTATAAGTGTTACTGCTACGTGCAATTCCTGTGAGCATTCTCATTTTCTGATGAGTAGTCAGGGATATCGCTTATTTTTAATCTGAACATTACTCACAGCTGATCGCAGCCTTCGCGTTCAGATAGACATCCCAGCCTGCCTCTTTCGAAAACAAACACTAGACTCGAGGTTCTCTCTGATTAGGGCACGCCAGTAGTGCATATCCTTGCCGCGGCCGGGACTTGAATTCCGGCCATTCCAATCATGAGGCAACCGTGTTGACCACTGCGCCATTCACCTCATTTTATGCAAGACCGAAATATCAAGTCTGAACGCTCAAACGCTTTCGCTTGTGGGCAGCGATCAGGTTGCCCGACCGTCTCGAGAGGAAGCACTGTAACTGTCCTGTTAACTCCAATCGATAACCCCGCGATTAGGACGTCCGAGACAGGTCGAAATCACTGATCTCATCAAACCTGTTGGCGAAAGTGGTTCAGCATTCACCTACGAGAATTCGGTCGTGCCTAAAATGAGGTGAATGACGCAGTGGTCAACAGAGTTGTCTCATGAAAGCGTGACCGGAGTTCAAATCCCGGTCGCGGCAAGGATATGCACTACTGACGTACCCTAATCAGAGAGAACCTTGAGTGTAGCGCTTGTTTTCGAAAGAGGCAGGCTGGTAAGTCTATCTAAACGCAGACTGTAATCACCTGTGGATGATGTTCAACTTGAAAATTATTTTTTTTCGTGGAAGCTGAAAACACGTAACACACTCAACTAAAAAGGTACCTCCGCGCTGACAGAGTGTCCAACTCAGCGTAATTTGGGGAAGGTGTTGCAATCTACATGTAGCTTAAGCATGCGTCTGATGGAGTGGACGATAAGAGCACCCTTTTTATTCTTGAAGAGTGCGTTCTGGTGGCGGTAGATTCCAAGGGAGATGAACGTGCCGGCAAATTGGCCTTCCCATTTAATAGTCGACTTTACGAACGTGCCCATCAAGATGAAGATATTGAACGTCTTGGACAATTAGGGGCTGGATTGGGATGAGTTATTTAGAACGCGACAGACTAGAATTAAACTGGTCATCAGTCTTCCGTGACTGAGATGAAATGTCTTCAAAATTTCCACTCTCTCCGGGTAACCCTGAAAACTTGCGCCAATGATCCACCTAGTTACCTAACAGTAAACCCGTTCTGGTCGTTGGCGATCTTCAACGTGACGTGATGCACAGACATGAATGTTCACCTTATATGGAGGGAGAACATACAAACCACAAACGGTTTGTAACTGAGAGGTACAGAGAGTCCCTAAGGTTCCAGCTTACAAATGGAGTTTGACATTTACTTTTTACATCATGGGTCCACATTCTGTCATTAAACTCAGGTCATTTGAAATTAGTTTAACTATCTCTTTTCCGCGGTCTGCTCAAGGCAGAAGTGTGCTGTTTATAATGCAGGACTATGAGGGCTCGTAGCGCAAACGTGGAACGTTACACTTAACCTTGCTGAACGGAGGTTGGTTAGTCTGTAGCTCTTCAGATAGTGATATCAGGTGGGCTTTTGATGAGATTGTTCACCATTATTTGGAGTCGTTTGCAAAGGGAAAAGAGGGAGGATGTACGACTTCTGGTGGATCGGAAAAAATACGAACAGCAGGACATTTCAAATGGAACCTTGTAGGGCTCCAGTTAGTTCACAGTGCTCTGGGAGTACATTCCATCAGTTCATTTCCTGAGATGTCTCTCTTTCCAGTGATCTGTTAGCTAGTCCAAAGCTTCATCACGGTTGCCGAACTTTGACAATTTGACAGTGGGTGTTATTTGATGGACTCCATCAAATTCCCCGGTCAAGTCAAAAAATATCATATCTACCTCAAAACTGTAACGCACTGCCGTGGTCCAGTAGTCAGCGGCAGTAAACAGGTTCGTGGCGCATGACTTACCCCCCGGGAACAAGTGCTGTCCATGGAATAAAATTTCGTTTCTTTCTAGGTGAAACTTGAGACGGTCGATTATGAAAGGTTCCATAAACTTTGGAATTGAGGAGGGAAGAGAACTGGACCGGTAGCTGACTGCATACGTTCACGATAATTTTTGCAAACCGTCTCAACGTAGGTTCTGTTCCACTGCTGAGAGACATATCTAGTTTGTGAGGAGTTCTGGGGATATGGAATAGAAGCTTACTTAGTGCGTCAGCACGACTTCGGAAAACAGTTTTTATGCGCAAATCCCACCAGGTGAATTTTCTGTAGCAAACACGGTTAGCTCACTCTTGAATGTTTTCTCAAGGAGATGGAAGGGATTCTTCTTGAGTGTGCATTCTGCTAGTCTTGTGCGCTGTGCATCGCCAGCACCTCTGTGGCTTGAAGGTTGGGAGTGGTTTCACGCCTATCCTTCAACAAATGGTGGGTAACTGTTCGTATACGCGTCTTTAAGGATACAGGCCGATAAACGAACATAAGATTTTTATTACGTCGATCGGAGCAGCAAAACTTAAGACCTCTCGGATCCTTTCTAGCTATAACAGTGCATCTGCTCTTAAGTGTTGTGTATTCGTAGTACGCTCGTTCAGTACTTGTCATTCGAAAAGCATCCGATAACTTATATGCAAGTTCCATTGCCTTTCACATACGGTTGCGAGTTCACAATTCGCTCGAAGGAGGGGAAGAGTAAAACAGGCTCTGCTTGATTAATAGCGTCCTGTATGTTGAATTTAGCCCAAATCCGATGACTGACCATCGTAAGCTTGTTGTTATTAGCGCATGCGGGTCAGCCGGTTTTCATCGTACACACCTAATCTGTTCTACTAATATAAAGCTTGGATGGCGTCGTTAACACAAATGAGGCAGAACTGGAACAAAGGTTGGTCATCACGGGTAATTAAAATCAAGGTCAACGTTGTTGCATTAATTGCTAGTATCACGTCCCGGAGAACATTACGAAATCCAATGATTCAGGTGATACGGGGAATACTGCACTGCTGGGTATGCATAAGGCTTCTGGTAGTGTAGTTACTAGGCGGTTTTTTGGTTAAAATTGATTCATCTGATGTGCGAAATCCCTTACTTAGCATACAAACAGCAAAAGTAACAGAAGATTATTCAATGTCTTGACCAACTTCGGAAGTAGTGATTCAAGGAACCGTCCTTGAATCGCTAATTTTCTTTCTGCATTTAAAATATTATAAAACATGTTGAACCACTTTTACTTGTTGATGATGTTGGAATTGATTACATATACTTATCTGGTAATCTCACAATTTTCTCAGTAGCTATACAACAACAACTTATATCACTGGAATCTTGAAATTGTGCACGCCTAGTAAAAGTATAAGCCATTAAGTCCAACATTATTGTCATTAGCCGAATGGTTTTGTACTACCGGATTACCGTAGCATTCTAATCGCCGTTTTATTGAGCGATGTGGGGATAGTTTTGGTGGAACAGAATAAATGAGTGAACAACTTTACAAGGCTGTACACAATGACCCACTGTGCTTGTTCACAATAGATCCCACCACAACATGTCCGATGTGGTTTGGAGGAAGTTTCTTCATGAACGACAGAGAAATGACAGATAACCGGCTCTTTCAGTGTGCTTAAAATAGATGCTACCACGGTTAGGTCACGACAACAACGGGCACGTGAAAGCAGAAGGCAGCGCAGGCGGGGACGAATTGTTGTACTTATTCAAACAGTCAACAAGTAGTCTCTAAAGACAATAAGCATAATAAGGACGAAAACAGTGTGTACTGCGAGACTGAAAACCTGACAGACTCTCCATATGTCATTCGATCTCATTTAATTTCTTTGACCACATCCTTCCAACTGTCTGAAATGAGAGAGGTGAAAGGTTGCTTTAAAAATAAATGCCTCGTTCCCGCTAGGCGTTTTGATATCAACAAACTATGCACACAACCATAATTCGAGTATCAAATGCATATAAACTGCCAGCTGTGGAAATCGACTTGGCCATTCCTGTGTTATCTTCCGTTTTCATTCATGGAGAGTTTAAGTGAATGGAAGTGAGTTCTTTTCTGCTAAGTTGATTCAAGCTGAACTCCACAATCATGTATACCCTACCTCACAGCATTTAGTGCATCGTTAACGTTGCAAACCATTGAAAACATAGCTCTCTACGTGCAATTTGTGGAACAAGGAGTTTGGTCTGTCCGGTCGGAATGCCCCAGCACTGTTTTTATAGTGAGATGTTTCTATGTTCGGATCAAATTTTAGCATTCAGTTACACGCGGTTCATATATGCATGAACAAAAATGTTCACAAATGTGTGAACTTGTTTCCAAACTCTGTTCATCTGAATACGTTATCATTTGGCTTCGTAACATTTAAACAAAATCGTTGATTAATCTGTGATACTTTATCACATCCACGCTAAATTGGTTGGTACTATTTACATAGCGATAGTTATTGGTCAGCGTTTGTTAGCAAATGGATAATTTCAGAAAGGTAGACTCTGCGTTGCATAATAATTGGAAAGTATACACAGGAAGCAACAAATATCCCACACTTAGTTGTATTTATGCTTTTGTTCGCAACGGACTACAGAGAAAAATAAATCAGTCGATTACTGCACTCCCGCACTATCAGTCACCTTTACGATTAACGGTAGCCAACGATAACGTGGTAAATGACTATCACACAAAAGATGTGCACACCTAATTCGTGGGGGTAAAGACAGAAAACAGAAGCACATAAGCTATATGCCTCATATAACCGGATTATAATCCTACATTTTCTCCTGTTTGCTTACATTCCCTGTCTCGAACGTTCCCAATAAACTGATTCTTGTTGCACGGCGCGCTTAACCATTTTTCGCAAATATGAATTAACCAGACATGATATGCAAAAAAGGCCGTTGAGAATAACGACCGAATATTTCTTTGACGGGCTGTACACGTCGCATGGCGTTGCAAACGACATAGACACGGAAAGTTAGTTGGGGTGGGAGGTTGGAAACCAGTGTTCCATGAGCAGGCACACCGGCAGTGTGTGATAATTAGGTTCGTGCCACACAGTCACATGGTATGTGAGCAAACAATCGGACAGCACAAATCATGCAAACTTTCTTAATAACGAGTTACAATATGTGACTGTGAGTTTCGGAACTATTTTACACATTATACCACAGGCGAGTCAGTGAAACTTTGAGGTGGCTACAGCTTAGTAAATTTTTTGTATAACGATATTATCCATTAAAATCAAGAAATCGACCGCATAGAGCTAACCTATGTCGAACAATGACGACATTCTCATTATGGAATCAGTTGTCAGGCCAACTCTTGTAATAGAACATACAAGTTTTTGCAAGCACGGTAATTTTGTTGATTAATACACAACAATTAATAGCGCCGTTGGGTTGACTGCCTGTGTTAAACGTGGGATGACGGTCATGCATATAACAGAACGTTGATGACTATGCTGCTTACTTTCATTTATTCCATTTTTGTTAATCAACTTTCCTACACTCGTAATACAAACAACTAACTTCTCTTCTGAAGAACGTTAATTTCGAAACATTACTGAAGGTTAATACCGCTTACTTGCTCAACTCAGTTCCCACTCAGTTAACCTATCCATACTCCTTACTGGGAATCTGCTTATTTGTACCATTAGTTTAACTTACGCTCTGTCGCTTTGTTGTTCCTTGCCTCAATACATTTGCTCATGTTTATCTGAAAAGTTGTTCTTAGACTTCTTGAATTTGGAAGATTCAATACAGAAGTTTGTTGTTTTCACCCCTGGCTTCCTAATGTTCTTTTTATAACTTATCACCTCATTGATGACAAACCCGCGTCTGCGACCGTCCTTTTTGGATCCGAATCGGCAGAGAATTTAATGGAGGCTAGCGGAATTAGGGACTGGACTAACGGAGGTCAGGTGTACCGACGGACGTCATGGAACTATTCAGCGTAGTTCGACAAGTCTGTGGAATCCTGGGATTAACATCACAGAAGATTTTGACTATGAGACATACTGCCTTATTTCTCTTTGGTTTACATGGTGGCTTCACGTTTTCCTGTTGTAACGTGTTACAGCGTTTCATTTTCTTCAAACAACCATCATGCAATAAAGCCCTCTAAACAAACCCGGCATTAGAAACCCATGTTAGTCAAATGATTCGCCAGATATTTCAATTTCAAGCGTTCGTACGAAGTAATGTTTAGCAGCCATTGCATAGGTTGACCGTGTTTTTGAGTTTTCTATCTTTCCCATTTCGCATAAATCTAATTCCATAACTTCATTACGCTATTTACACTTAAAACTTATGAAGTTCCTCGGTGAAAGCACACGCCATTTATGGTATATTGCACAATGTTTGTTCGAAACGATTTCACTGCATATTATCAAGTTTATACTGTAAAGGTGAAAATCAATAAATGTGTAAAATCGTCACTTACGGAAAGTGTCTTGTCCAGGTATAGGAGAAACTGCGCACACTACCAAGGTACTGCTAATTTCACGAACAGTTCTTTGAACAAACACAACGATATCTTTAATCGTTTAATCCCAACTGCCTCGGCAAAATGAAGTAAGCGTTTATTCCGGTGCGTAAAGATAAGCGAGAACACTGTCGGGCTGCTAATACCGTAATTTGCCTCTAGCACGTGACTGACGGTGGATGAAGCCGGTGTATTGTGTGGATGACCTCTGACCTCATCTGTGAAAATTTCAACTGCTTGGTTGACGCGATTGCAAATTCGTCCGGAAAAATCCTTCGTCATTCTCTCATACGGCTGCCTCTCCGTTCCTCCTGTGTATACGGAACAGCAAACTCGCGGATATTGATACAGGCTTTGGGAGATGAGTGGAGAAGATTGGCGGGCGTTCGAAACTTCTTTTTGTCAAAGTTGAAAACCACTTTGGCTGCATTCGTCTAAGCGGATGTGTAACCTCGTCAACCACCCAGCTGGAAGTTGTACAGAAAGCAAAAGCTCACTGTGGCTATCGGTACCTATCGGCTGCACCAATTAACTATCTAATGCCATTGGTAACGACATGCTTAGTCTTTTTGGTGTAACCAACTACGTATGAATTTTATCCCGACAACACAGACTAACTAGCGGAGAGCCTAACGTGCCCAAATCACTAGCATGTGCATCGTCGTTCTGTTTCACCATGCTTATTGTTCTCCGCTTTCTTCCAGGTCCTTGTATACGCGGACTGATAGAGTCTGGGCAGGATAATGAAGAAGATGTAGAACCACGGTCCGAGGTCCGCGGCTAGCGAAAGTGAGATCACTTCAGTTTAATGTTTCCCCCCATAATCCTGGGACCCTTTATATGCACGGGTGAGGGAATGATACGATCAGTTATTTTGCTAATACACGTCTCTCTTCGACTTGTATCTTTTCTTTTTGCGGGATGTGCCTCATATAGTTGTGTTTTGTGAACACTGGTCACTGTTTATGCTTTCAACTGTTACTGATCCTTTCGAATACTACACAGTATTTCTTGGACCTCTCTCACAGTTTCTGCAAGGCGACGTGAGGTTCTCGCATGTTTCCAAGTGTGTGGATGGCATCAGCATATTTTAGTACGTGTTAGATTAAAATAAACCATAGACCCCGTTTAAACAACACATATCCCCTTTGTTACTGTGTCCACCTTGGAACTATTTCCAGGACGTGACCACAAAGTAGTCAGATTCGGGTTCGACTCTTACCCTGTTGTAGACATAACTGTCATATCCTATCGCCAAACTAAACTCGTTGACTGGGGCATGTTGTCCATTCTGTTTGGTCTGTGGCGTGGAATAAGTTTTTTCTGACCCGTGACCTTAGCGCAGTAATCGAAGCATTTACCAGACATCTAAAGTTTTTGCGTGAACATCTCAGTTCCACAGAAATGAAATGACCGAGATGTGTGTGGCAAATGCAAAACGCTCATTCCATGGGAGTTAGATGAGTTCATGAGTCCTAAATTGTAGCGCAGAAAACTACATGACTTCTTTTATTACGCATGATATGTTTAATACCGTGGAGTCCTGAACTGAAAAACCTAACTTCCACGACAAAACGTGTGTGCATAACGGGAATCATGAGCATCGTGTTGATAGGGTGCAGGAACTCTAGGAGGGATCCTGATGTAGTACCTGTGCAAATCAAAACTGTTGCTGATGTTCTCGTCACAATTCTACGAGGATTTCACTCCTCACTCTTCTACTTCCTCCGACATTGGAGAAACCTTATTGCGTTCAACTGTCCCCACAGAAACTGGAGTGTTCCTGTACCGCGTTCTCAATGATGTAGTTGTTATAGGCTCACAGTTGACCATTATCAAGCTTTCTTATCATCGCGGTCTTAACGGTGTCCGCCCTACTGAGCTACTTTAGTTGCCCAGCTTTTGCTTTCGCTGGGGGGAATATCTTCCTAATTAAGTCCCCGTTAAAAAATGACCCATGACAAGACTTTATCAACTACCACCAATGTAACCACACTGCAGTTTATTTTAGAACACTTGAAAGGGCACCAGTGTTAAGTGGTTTAGTTCTGAACATCACGGATTTTACGCACTACTCCTGAACCGGGTTTCTCAACAAATGTCGCTGAATGACTGCCACTTGGAACTCCCTAACCATACCGCAAACTTTGCTAATTACAGCGGTGAAGTTATCACTATACTACATGCCATTCAAAAAGTTTTTGATCGTCTGCCTCACATGAGCATTTTGGTATACGTGACACCTTATCTAGCTGAATGGCGTCCTACTTAGAACGCACCAAACAACCAGTGAAATTTGGCGACATCTGTTCGCGGCCGCGACCATTCATGATTAGAGTGATTCGAATTAGCGTCATCGGATCGTTCCCTTACCTCGTGCACACAAATGACCTGTAGTTTTCGAGTATGGGATACCATATTTATTAACCAACGATATTACAACTTTCTACGCTTTTCCGATTAGGACTGTCAATTCTTGCTTGGGAAATATACGAGAAGACTTTGTCATTAGAGTCTTTCTTCTTCAAAGATGGCAAACGAAAGTTTCAGTCATGAGATCCAACGTTCTTGCACATGTTTGTCTTAAAACAAGCAACCTCATGACGTTAGATGGCCACAGTATTCCAGCCACCTTGTCACTGCGCGATTTGAATATACGCCATTGGATTTGTTTGAAATTCTCTGAACGTATCTCTCGAAGCAACTAATAACGGGTGGACACTGACCAATACCAACCATGCACTCGTTCTTCCTGCCACTTTCACAGATCTTCGTAAGTTTTGCGTATCACGTCAGTTCCAGTATTGCACGTTTATATACAGTCAACTGCTCCAGACTGATAGGCAAACCCAGAATACCCTTAACGAGCAGTCGTGAACGGTTTAGATGGCTAGGCATTTTCTGTGAACTACAAGAGGTGTTGCAAGAATCTAGAACTCGACCTGCTTTGATTACGACGATTCACGCTCAGTTTTGCAACTATGTATAACTTAATTAATAACACAGCTAGAAGCAGGCGTTGCCGGTTTTGAAGACTTGAAGAAAGCTACGTTTAACCGTTTTTACCATGAAATCGCCCTACAGGTGGAACAAACTTCTGTATGTAATTAGGGTAGGTAGAAGTACATATATATATCAGTAACACAGTTTGGAAACCTTTTTGGCCCTATCGAAAGTCATGATTATTTTCAAGCTCTGCCTATCCGACGGCGGTATCGCTGAAGTCGGACACAACAACATCTAACCGAAAACGATGAACGCTGCATGCCGTTTCGTCATAGATGCTTCAAGTCAAATCATGTTACTAGTCACCCCGTATTGGCTACATAATTATAAGTCCATTTGCACTTAACTACCCAGTAGAGCAAAACAAATTTTCGTAGGACTACAGTGCAATTAACCACCCCGGCATACTTTCATGTTATGATTAATGATAGCCAGTGCCACATGATTAGATTATCATACACAAGTTGTGCACACTGGAAATGCTGTAAGAAAACAGAAATATCTCTTGTGTACTTTACACAACTGTATTGCGATTTTGCGTTACCACTTGTAATCTTCCCCTTCCTGTTTCAAACCCTGCTAATAAACCATTTACTGATTATGTTATAAAGCCTAGCGATTTCAGCTAATATATGACCTGCACAAAACAAACCTCTATCAGAACCCGGTGACAATCCAATTTTGAGAATCTTAGTCATCCACTTGTCTCCGTACATCGTAACACATGTTTACCAGCGTCACACATATTTTGCTCACTAACGTACTAACACATAAAATCGCATGAACCTTCCTATCGAAGTATTACCTACGGCACAGTTCGTCGTGTGCTGTATGTTTGCTTTGTATTCTCCGATTTATCACGTAAACCAGTGCTTCATTTTCCTTCTTGCAAGTACCTTTCGTGTGAGAGAATATTCCATAACATCTAAACACTAGAAACCGTATGTTAATTGATGTCTTTGCAAGGCATTCGATTTTAAGACATTTTCGAACCACTAACCAAGTGTTGTCCAGTTATCGGTTTGCTGGTCGTTCCTGCTTCTCACTGATTTAGTTCAATAATTTTCCGGTACCGCTTATGTTGAGTGATGGCGAAATCCTTTAACACTGCCACTCTTTGGAGAACATCCGAAATTCTCCTGACTGTCCATTCAAATATAACCTCAGAAGCGGTAAACTAATGCGACATCACACTGTTTGGATGGAATGTTGGACAAGTAACCTATTTAAAACAATTCCGGTTTCAGTGAACAGAACTGTTTTCCATAACTTCTCAACTTAGGCTGGTACAATTATATATTAAATCAAGTAACAATGGAGGAAGTTATTGATAAGAACCGTTACGATGGTAAGGCGATTGGGTAAAACACAAACATGACTTAGTTGTGGTTATGCTCACCAGGTTTTACGATGTCAGTGTTAATTGGGGTGAGTTGGAGGGGGGACGGGATCAAATTGCCTCGTGGGCTGAGTGTACGTATTTGGCCACGGTAATCCCAAGGCGTGAACGAACTGCTTTTGAACAAACAAATCCGGTTGACGTAATCGGATTGCGACCGCCTTGGCCATAGACAGGATGAGTCATTTGATCTTTCGTGACGCAGCGGCCGGGGCGCGGTAGACAATGTGAAACGCTGTATCTGTGTCCGTGTGGCGGTCACAGTCGACTAGATGGGCCAGAATGGATGAAATAATGTTCTTTGTTTGTCCAGAGCAAAGCCACGCTGGGCAGTGTTCACGAATTCTTTCCGATAAACGCCCAGTGGTGCGGCCAACATATGCTGAACCACAGGAACAGTCAAATGAATAGATCAAAAATGAGGTTTCACTGTTAGGCATATTATCTTTCAGATTAAGTGGTACCGTCCGTTTTGAGTGGGACGTTATGACAGGACTTGCAGCATAATAGGTACTGCCAACCGCATCAGTTAGTTGACGCGTTATCAGCTCGGCTGCTGCGTCACCTTTGAAAGGCAAAGCTATGTAGGTTTTCTTCTTTTCAACTGTGTTAATTGGGGCTCGCGTTGGTCTGTCTTGCATGCTTCTGATAATGAATTTCTCAGGATAAGCATTGCTAGACAGGATATCCTGTATCGTGCTCAGCTCACATTCTATCGTATCTTCCATACATATTCTTTTCGCCCTATTTGTCAAACAGCGTACACGGCCCCGTTTCAGACTAATCGGCACATAGCTGTGGGAGTGTAGATATTGTCCACTCCAAGTTTTCTTTCCATATACACTTCGCTGTAACGATCCATCTAATCTGCGCGCTAGTGCTACGTCCAGAAATGGTATGCAGTCATCCATTTCTTGTTCCAAAGTGAACACGATGTTCTTGTGCGCCTTGTTAAAAACGCCCGAAAGCTTCTGTAAATCTTCTCTACTACGCAGGAAACATCATCTACATATCGGCGATAGTAACTAGTTGTTCCAATAATCTCGTCCAGCTGGCTATTCTCGAACATGCTCATAAAAATGTATGCCAGTAAGGAGCCTAGCGGTGAACCCATAGCCACACCATCATTCTGGCGATTAAGCTCACCATTGAATTGAATCTGGATGTTGTTAGTGCAGAACATTAGTAATTCTTTCAGCTCAGTCGCAGAAAGACGACGTTTTTTTATTAATGCTTACATTCAGTCGGTTAAATTCAAAAGGGTAGTTTGTTGCTCTTTATGCTGCGGTGATCAATAGAAACGCTGCAGTGTTTTTGGCTCTAATGGTTGTGGTGATGCTCGCAACATAATGCGGAATATTACGCTAATTAAAGTAGTCTGGAATAACTGTTGTGCTAACGTAAACGAAGATTAACGTTGGTACACGTCTATACATAAGGGTGAAAGGTTTGGCTTGAAATTTGGGTCAACGTGTGGAAGACTGGTAAAACCGTTGTTCTGGAATAGTGTATTCCTGTGCATAAAGGTTGCACAATAGTCGGCTTTCTCATGTTGAAGTTTGTCTTGAAACAGTGTGAACACAGTAGTATCTCATTTCAAAGGTTTATTTCTTGTGGGACCCATCAAAGGTTTGATGGTGCATGATTCTTCAGTAAACGACGGGATTGAACCAGAGCAAGGTTCTATTTGCCTGTTGGGTAACATAACAGGCTCTCTCCGGACTGTCGACCCATCTACCCTGAAATCAGCAGAACTTCCGCAAACCAGATTTTTGTAGTTATCGATAAGTGGCCGTCTATCAGTGTCGACAAATAACAGCGTTTCATCAAATCCATCGGGATGGTGAGTATAGGAACGTCGGCAATAATGAACTCAAACAATAAGTTGCGACAGATCCAAGTAGGGCGATATAATTTTGGTGCCACAGGTCCGTAACTCAGTGAAGCTTAAATCTGCGCGGATGGAGAATTGAGGTGTAAGTAACTTGTCCGAGGCGGAGGATGGGAATGCACTAGCCTTCACTTTGGCGTCCATTGTGAAATAAATTGCCAGTAATCCGATCATTCACAAAAATAGATGACCTTTAGGGAAGGAACGCGATCTCGGTATTTAACACCAGGCTGGCTAGAACACTTTTATACGGGTCCGATAATGTTGATATATGTCACTGGAGATAAGAACTTCCGCCATTAGTGTCCGTCCGGTTCTGATCATGAGACTTAGTTACATAGCAGTAATCACGTGAGTTCTACGAAGCTTGGGGGAGAAGCAACACATCTATGCAGTCACTCTGTCCTGGGTTTATGTGCAGTTTATGCGCAGTGTTGGTGAGCGCAGATGAATTTTAATGGCCTATGCGGTTGTCAGTCTACAATGTATGACCTACCTCGATTGTACCCCACGTATTGGATAGATTGTCTTGGATGAACTGGTCGGAGGGATCAGGTGGTCTGACGCGACTGAATGCGCAGCGACGACAGATGAAGATGACCTTATCAACTCTGGCGGTAGCCACACTCTTTGGTGCTTCGAAATGCGTTCGGGCAATCGCCATTTTATGGAGCTTATGTAGAGTGTTACTTTTAGGAGACGACATCATCAAAACAACCTAATCAGGTCATCGATGACGGCTGACGAAATCGGTCATCATACCAAACTAATCAGGTCATCTGTGACGGCTGACGTAATCGATCGTCAGCCAAACACTGCCGTGCAAAGTTTTCCAGTTGAATCAAGCAGAATGAGGTGTGAAGGTTGGCGTGGATGTGGTGCTAGTCTGATGAGGCAATCATAGTGCAACAGCTATGGAAGTGACCATATTGGACCAGTTAATTGCGAGGTAGCCGAAACCAGTAGACATTGGTTCAAGATGTAGTTGGCTATATTTGGCGACTAACTCACGATACATAATTATATGCAATTCATTCACTTGTCGAACTAGTAATAGGCGTTACGGTCTGTTTTTACGCAGTCGAGTTCTTCCTGACTCCGCGCTAGTAGTCGTAGTAGTAGTCGGCGCGCTGAACCACCTCCTCGTGGTGCCGACTGGGCAGTCTCGGTGTAAACCTTGACTGGCTAAGCGTTCAGCAATTCCAGATAGGTCCAACCACTCTACCTGGTTTTGTAGTTCCGGTTACAATCGATCAACACAATGAACTCACCGCCAGCATCTCAGTGCTGGCTTCTACCGGTACACAGGATAGGCGAGCCTGTTCAAAATGTGGCCGAATTTGCAAGTCGAACGCTGGCTTTTCGGCGCATACTCGTACGCATCGACGCAGGAATGATCCAGAGCAAGATGTAGACGCCCAGCATGCCACAGTCTTCGACTGCGCCGACTGTGAACGCACCATTTTCACCAAAATCGGTCTCAGTCAACACAGGAGGCATGCTCATCCAGTCGAACGCAACCGTGAGAATCTCAACCACATGAAATCCGCCGGAGCAAATTGGTCTTAGCAAGAATCGGCTTCTCTTCTCAAGAATGCCGATGAGCTGGCCCCGTCGTGCCCTACTTGACGAGATCTCCATAATCGGCTCCTGCCACTTTTCCCAGGTCGTACTGTGGAGTGCATCCGGACGCGTCTGTATGCACTGAGTTGGCAGAGGAATCCTGTCCCCATTGCCAATCCAGTCACCGTCTCGCAGATCAACGTGACATCCGGTACTGAGTCCCAAGCTGCTGAAAACTCCGAGTGGTCTGCCTGTTTGATCCAAATAGTGATTAACCAACTGGAGTCTTTACAAACCGACGGACTACTAGCTATTGCCCGCGGTCTCCAGGTAGGTAGTTTCACGATGGTACAAGCTAAGTCGCTGTTGAACATGCATGCTGCACAAGCGTTTCCGTACACCTGGCGACTGACTACCCGACGTCGTGCTCGCATTAACGTTGGAGCCCTCGTGACCAGCAAACAGATACGGAGAGCTAACTATGCAGTAATTCAAACGCTGTACCACCAGCGCAGGAAAGATGCTGCTTTTGCAGTTTTTTCTGGCAACTGGAGAACTGCCTACAAAATAGACCGTAGCCTTGCGGATAGTTCCAATGAATACTGGTCCGTAGTACTATCGGCTCATCCGTACACTGATGAGCGACCGTCCCGCACGATTCTGCCTCCGGAGTGGTCGTTGGTCGACCCGATCACCGGAGATGAGGTATCACGCACCTTGAAGCAAATGGAAAACACCGCTCTAAGTTTGGACAAGCTTTTGCCCAAACATTTGAAGCGCATGAAAGCTGATGCCCTGGCCGGATACTCCAACCTTTTCTTGCTGACCCAAGGTTGTCCGATCCATCTGTGCCGCTCTCGCATCACTCTTGTTCCGGCAGTTGATAATCCTTCATCTCCAACCGAGCTCAGACTAATCGCCGTATCTTCAATGTTGATTCGTTGTTTTCATAAGATATTGGCTGATCATTGGAACACGCGCTTGCATCTGCCCGCTCTTCAGTTTGTTCGTGACGGTTGCCTCGAAGCGACCTCACTGCTCCATGCGCTGCTTCGGAACTCATGCACTACCTCTTCAAGCCTGTGTGCGGCCTTTATCGACGTGTCCAAAGCATTTGACTCCATCTCGCAGGACTGTATTATCAGATCGGCCCAAGCTTTCGGCGCCCCTCCACCTCTGACTCATTACATCGCGGACTCTTATCGGAATGCTTCCGTCACGCTTGGCAGCACCGTCCTTCGGTCCCAGCGTGGCGTTCGCCAGGGTGACCCACTGTCCCCGCTTTTGTTTATCATGGCGATGGATGAGGTGCTGGCCCTTTCTCGACCGGAGCTTGGCTACCAGTTCCACGACACACTGGTCAGCGGTTTTGCCTATGCCGACGATCTGATCCTCCTGGCTGAAAACCCCACGCGACTCTCCGAGAAGCTTGCAGCCGCCGCTAGTGCTCTGGAATTATCCGGGCTGCAGATCAACACGCGCAAAACGAAACTGATGGTCATTCGCGGTGATCACAAACACAATGTGACCGCCATCTCCAACGAGTCTATTCAGTTCGGTCCGGATACTATCCGCTCACTAAGCGCCATTGACACGGTGACCTACCTAGGTATCCCGTTCACCTGGAAAGGTAAAGCATTCACTAATCACCGTCTGCAGCTTCGCACGATGCTGGACGAAACGACCAGAGCGCCATTGAAGCCGCATCAACGTTTAGATCTGCTGAGACAACATTTGATCCCCAAGATGAATCACTCGTTGATACTGAGTCGAGTGCACCGGAACACGCTCAAAGCAATGGACTGTACCGTCCGCCAGTTTGTTCGGCAATGGCTGCGCCTTCCCAAGGACACGCCCATCAGCTACATCCACACCCCAATTCGTTTGGGGGGTCTGGGCATCCCGAGTTTATCCACCACTATCCCCATCTCGCGCAAATCCCGACTGGAGAGACTGCTCTCTAGTCAATGTCCAGTTCTGCGGAATGTGGTCAAAGACCATTCGTTTGGCCCTATCCTGAGGGAAGTAAATGTCCCGGTACGCGTCCAGGGTGTAGTGGTGACGAGCAAGGAGGAAGCCCACTCTGCATGGTCCAATAAGCTTTATCACTCGCTTGATGGCTGTGGTCTTCGGGAAGTATCACGCTCTCCACTCTCCAATCGTTGGCTGTTCAATCCAGATCGCATCTTCCCCAGGATCTTTATTCGTGCTATCCAGCTCAGGTGTAGTCTGCTGCGGACCAAGGTCCGAAACTCACGAGGTGACCGAAGCGGCCAGTCAGTTCTCTGCCGTGGCAACTGTGGTCAACCAGAAAGCCTCGCTCATATTCTGCAATCATGCTGGATCACTCACGATGCGCGTTGTGCTCGACATAACCGCGTGGCTAAAGACCTGGCGAGACGACTGCGTAACTTGGACTATACAGTCTTCGAGGAGCTGCGAGTACCAACGGCGAGCTCGTTTATCAAACCCGATGTGATCGCGGTTCGTGGCGGCGCTGCTGTGGTGCTTGATGTCAGTATAGTGGACGACTACCGTTGCCAACTTGCCTGGACCGACAAGACTGCGAAATACGGTACTGACTCCCATAAAGCTGCCATTTTGTCCACGCTCCATACCATGAGCTGTGAGGTGAACTCTGTCTCTCATTCACCTGTGATTATTTCCTTTCGCGGAATCATGTTCCCTGCTTCATGTAGCGCTATTCTTCGACTCGGATTGCCTTCTTATGCAGTCACAGATCTATGTCTACTAACTGTTCTTGGTTCCCTGAAAACTTACGACACCTATATGCGGGGAACCTGGCGTTGACTGTTGCCACCTCCCTGACAGTCGTCTCTCTATGAAGGACATTCTGTCCCGATGCGTGAGCCTTGACTGTGATAGCACCTTTGTGCCCTGAAGAGCCTGTGATTTTGTGGGATTTACTGTCTATTATAATCCACCTTTACCGAGTTTTATTTCTCCTATCCTGTGCCTCCACTTTTCTGCACACTGTTTGGTACACACCTCTAACTTTTTTGTTTGATGTTTGAACTATTAACACTTGTCATTCTTATGCGAGGACCTTTTAACTGTACAATGTTGCCAACTATGCAACGCCTAACATTTGACTGTGAGCCCGTTTCTGGAAACTCCCCATTCCAATTTTCTTATTTCATATTGGTGTCGCCACTTGTTCTTTCGTTGCAAGAAGCTGTGTACATTGCTCTTCAAAATAAACGATATAGTAGTAGTAGGAGCTGTACAGCAATGATCCGATTATATCATCCCACCTGGGACAGCAGGTTTAACGAAGAGAAAGGCGCGTTACATCAGATCCACAGAAACAAGCAAAACGGTAAACATAGGAAGAGGCGGCATTAACAGGCGATTTATTTTTCAAGTGGGAGTGCAGCGTTGATATGGAAGCAAACTGAATATTTAGATGGACTGCGAAGCATGTTTGATTAATTGCTACGTTACGTTTCCAGAGAGGTCATCACCCCTGAAGGGTAGTGACATTTACAAAGACCGTTAGGGAATTGTCTTACAGATGAAACTACTACAGTATATCTGCTAACAGCCTTTCTCGATGACCCTGTGATCTGCTGTCGACAGGACTTAGCGAATTTATTGGGTTTCACCCCATATTTGCGGTGACATCCACGTCACCTTCATCGCCGTCGCAGAGAACAGTGCACCAGTGGTCGTCAATGATACCTAACTGCCACATAATCATGAAGAAAAAGCGAGCTCCGTGAAGGAAGAGAAGGGAAAAAAGAAATGAAGGAGAAGGGTTTTAACTACTGGAAGTATCTGAGCCCATATCTGAACCGTCTGCATCAAGATGCTTGCACTTGGCAGACAAATAAGCAGTTAATGATTGCCGCTAAAGCCTCATCCACAGAACAGTTTCCTTACGGCCTTCATTGCCCCGCATCGTTGAATGCACTCACTTCACAGACAATTCGGTCAAACAACGACAACTTTCACGCCATTGAGTTCGACTAGCCGCCATCCCACCTGACGTCTCCAGCCAACGATTCTATAAGTCGTGAGGTCCCCATCCCGGAAGAGAAGCCTGCTCTGCAGTGACTGACCCTTGGTAAACGATTCAATTTCTGTGAGCCAGGCCATCACCTGTCCACTTCGCACTTTATGCCAATCTGCTCCAGTGTCGGTAAAGTGCTCGATGTGGCAGACGATTAGCCGGCATTCTCACTATGTGACCCAACCATCTGAAATGTGTGAATTTTAGGATTTGACAAAAGAACTCGTTTGATAGTCAATAACAAACACCCGCTTCCAAACATCTTCCTTACCCACTCCCCGATGCCACCCGATACGAGCGACTGAACGTCGACATCAGCGATCAAATACCGGGAGAGGGTTTACGCCTTCTTCTTCCAGCTGCCACGTTTCATTGTCTTAAAGTATTACAAACAAACACTTGATTATTGACGAGTGTAGAAGATAGTGATTGTGCTGGGTTCACGTAGAATATTGGACGTCACCCTATCCTAGAGGGTGACTACGATAGCTGGAGTGAAGACAATTTTTGTTTTTGTCTCTATCGTATAGTGAGAAATCTTATTTTTTGGAATGTTTATTTGGCAGGTTACACAGTAGCACCTGATGTTTGGTTCGAGTAAATCTTAGCCTTGGGTGCAGGCATATTTTAAACTTTGAATTGTAGCTGAACTGAACTAGGTAGTTTCACTGTTACACATGGTAGTTTCATGTAACGAGGCTCCGACTCCGTCGTCAACAACCTACTTTGCTTGTTCACGTGAACGATAAACAATGATTGACTTCAGAATTTAAAACGGTGGATTAAATTCAAAAAACCAAATTAACTCAGAACACTTTGCTCGTTTAAGATTGAATCATGGCTGACTTTGCCGAATTTGTGGGGACAATCGGAAGTTTATTTCATGCGTGGTTGAACAACGTATTCATCGCGCCACTGACCTCACATTAGGCACGACCAAATTATCAAATCTGAACGCTCAACCACTCCCGCTTGTGAGCAATGATCAGGTTGCCCGATCGTCTCGAGAGGAGACACAGTTACTGCCTGTTAACTCCAATCGATAACCCCGCGATTAGGACTTCCAAGACAGGTCGAAATCTCCGATCTCATTGAACGTGCAAGGCGATATTTCAGATTACTGATCAGNATCAAATGTGAGTGATGGTCAACTTGAAAATAATCCAAATCCCCGACTACTCATCAGTAATCTAAAAATACGGTTGCAATAAAAGGTTTGGTCTGTACACCATACAGAATTACAACAAAAATCTAGACGGAATACCAGGATGCAACAACATTAGGGAGAGAATTCATGAGTAATTCTATGAACCCTAAAAGCAGTATACCACCAGCGTATAAAACGAAATATCAGCTCAAGAAAACGTTTGCGTAAACAGATAGGAGAGTGAAACCGACTTCGGAATAAACAAGCTCCCGGACAGAAAAGTAACGTGGAGTGAAACTGAAAAGTGTTCGGTGAACGTGTTGAACAACACAGAGATCCACGATACGCTAATTACACACAAAGCCTGGTGTTACTGCACAAGTTGGAATGTTGAATTTAGCGATTGAAGCGGAAGGCAAACGGAATTCATTGGATCCGCAGAAACGGACTGGTGAGTTATCTAGACGGTGGTCGTTTGGGCTAAGAGATTTAGGGCACAAAAATATCTACACATTATGCTGAAAATGCAATTTTTTCCAACAGTACCAATTGTGAAAATTCAGGACTCTGGTTAGATTCCAACCAGCAACAGAAACAACCTACTCAGACGCGATGAATGCTCTACCAGCTGACCTACAAAGCCTCGCCGGGAGCTCAGAAATTTCATGTTTGGATCTGGTTACCCACCCACTCCAATGTGTCATACAAATTTCTGAGCTTCCAGCGTCGTTTAGTAACTCAGCCCGTAAAGCAGATGCCGTGTCTGAGCATGTTGTTTCTGTCACTGGTCCGGATCTAGCCGGAATCCAGAATTTTCGTACGTAGGTCTGGTCTAACTTGCCAACTCAGCCAAGCTACTTATCGTTGCTGTAACTTTTTCATTCTGTTACCATTTCATTTGCATTCAACACCTGTATACGTACATACTGACTGAAGTTAATCAGTATACTTCCCGAATATATTCATCTGATCAGTTCCTAATTTTCCAGTTTTCTGCTAGCACGACTGACTCTGAACAAGATGATTCTGTCTTGGAAAACACCGTTTATGTGAAAACTTCCTGAAATCTGTGGTCACGGTCGTAGACTTTGGTTTGCTCAGTTTGGCACCAACTTTGCTTCTTGACTCACCCGTTCCCAAACGTCT
This sequence comes from Paragonimus westermani, assembly GCA_008508345.1. Lineage (NCBI taxonomy): Eukaryota > Metazoa > Platyhelminthes > Trematoda > Plagiorchiida > Troglotrematidae > Paragonimus > Paragonimus westermani. The sequence continues at coordinate 31,129 of QNGE01000603.1, forward strand.
ACGTACAACTGTATAGCTGCTTGTTACTGAGGTCGCCAAACTTTTCTATACATGACCATAGGACGAAACTCCTGATTGTACAATAAACGTCATCCGGATATCTTTTTTGGGCTGCGGAACTCGTTCACGACTTCTCCGCCACATGGCTGTGCCTCAAATCGAACGTAGGGGTGAAGAACCATTTTTGTGTGGCATAAAAATCCACCGGATGACATTCGAAAAACACTCTTGATTGGCGATAAGGACATCGCGCTACACTAAGTAACAAAACTGGTCGGTCAGACACAGTAGAACTACTAAAGTTATTTGGTTTCTCACTCACAATTTTCAGAGTCGTCATCGTGCCATATTTGGCAGAACTAATTGGATTTAATAAGGTGGCAGTTTTCTAACGTTGCTTTGCAATTATCAGTCACTACCAAACAGCTGACAACACAGTCCAGCTGGTCGTTCCGTCGTCGTCAATAATGAGATCGTTCAAGCAGAGGACTAGATCACTAAATCCTTTCACTATCATCGACTTTGGCGCCCCAAGACTGTTCGTTGCGACGAAACACACATTTTTGTAGCGGAAAAGTTTACTCCGGAGACTGCAGAGGTCGGGTACTAATGGTAACGCTTGCTGATGGTCTCTCAAACTCACCTATTTTATGCGTTTGGCCCTACCACTGTCTTGAATTTTCTCATTAATACAAAAGTGTAGGCTAGCGTGATTCCACCTAGTAGTGATAACAGCAAGTTCCGTCCACTTCCGTACCAACTACAGGCTGTTTATCGTTCATCTTTTCGAACCTACAGCAGGAAACTAGCCATTCTTCACATTGGCCTTAGAATTCAATTACCTGGGAGATTTGCCGCTGTTGATGTGCAACATCCGATCATTGGGATCGATTACTTACCATTCACGGAATTTTATGTCGTGGTTCGCAGTCGGAAATTTATCAACAGCACGACCACCATGTGTGTACGTGACAGGGTTACACTAGTCATTTCGATTGGACTGCGTCCGGCCTTACCAAATAACTGATTTGCAGCTTTGCTTTCAAAAGTTCAACAAAATCGTCGAATCTGACAAAACGTAACTTGTTTCACCATGTCGTCACAAAAGAACAAGATAAATTCGCTCGCCCCCAACGGTTACCATCTCACGATCTCACGGACACGAAGACAGAGTTTGAGGGCATTTTACCACTTCGTGTTATACTGCCATCAAGTAACAAATGGGCCTCACCCTTACACTCGGTCTGCAAGGTATCAGCGGGTGATTAAAGTTTGTGTGGTAGTTACCGTGCGATGAACAACGACATCGCCCCCGATAGATACCCTGTTCCTCACAATGATGACATCTTTATCGTGTTAAACTTGAGGGCTATCGTTCCCAAGATGGATTTGGTCCAAGCCGATCGTCATACTCTCGTGACCTGAAGGACGTGTCAGAGACGGTAAGAATCAATCCCCTTGAACTCCATAGATTAGTCCGTATGTCATTCGGCCCGAAAATGCTGTTCACACTTTCCAAACGCTTGTGGATCAAGTACTCAGTGGTCTTGCTTTTTTGGCCGTCTACAGTAATGATGTCTTAGTTGCGAGTAAGGACGCTCAAAAGCATGGATCATATCTACAAAGGCTATTCGGACGTGTTACACAACGCGGTTCGAGGTTGAACCCTGGGAAATACACATTCGAGGTAAATTCCGTGGATTGTTTCGGGCATCGAGTCATATCTAACCATTACCCAAGAAAACTAGTGCTTTCGAGTTTTGTTTACGGCCACAAGTTTCAGACGTTCCCAAGTATTGTTAATTTACAATATCGGTTTACTCCACAGTGGTCGAACCTGTTAAATCCTCCTACGGACATTTTTGAAATCAACCACAAACACTCCGTTTTATTTACCGGAACTTACCCTTTGTTTCTCGAAAAGGAAGTAGCCCTATCCTAGGTGACTTCAGGTTTCACTTAACGATTAACGCTGGCTGCTTATTTTGAAGAACGACGCATCTCAGTCAGCTATTGGCAGCGTCCTATAACCGAATATGAATGATGAGGCCCAGTTTTTGTCCTCTTCTACCCGAACACTCCAGCTGGCAAACGTGCTCTAAAATAAATTTGATGGCGAGCCACTGGTCTTTCGTCCTGCCATTAAACACTTTCTACGTGACTCATAGGATCTCAGCTTTGTCGTTTTTACTAGTCACAAACAACTCGTCTTTGCTATCCCTTTCCTTTTGACCGGCACTCATCGAGGGAAACTAGACACCTTAATTTTGTCTTCCAGTTTGTGATTTAAGTCCTTTTTATCGATGGCTGCAACAGTTAGTTCGCAGACTTCTTGTCAAACCCAGATGGCAGCGAAATATTCGTAGGTATTACCGACCTTCTTGCCGTCGCAGTGTCCCAGGTGAGTGCCCTTGGACTCAGTCAGCTTCGTGAGGCACCCTGATCTGCCTTCACCCTAGCCAGACTGCGAGTTCACCGGTAAATCTAAGCCGCTTATCTCTTACGACCACCGGTTTAAGGTTTTAACCACATTTATTCCTTGTCAAACCCTAGCATACGAGCCAAAACGAAGCTTGTTGTTGGACGCAACGCTTGACCGAACATTGACAAAAATGTAATTAACAGCGGTAGATAGCGTTTGAACTGTCAACATGATAAAGTACACTGTTACAATGTCACTGCGATTGGAACGTTTGCCTGACCCGATGCGCTTCAAATAACCCATTTGGACATCTTTGACCACCTTCGCCATTCCAACAATTATAAATATATTCTGTCATGTGTGGGCCGATTTACGTGATGGCCTACTGCTGTTTGTTTGATTAACACGTTGATTGGAACCGCCGTACTAAGCTTTATCGTATACTGGATTTCGAAATTTGGAATTCCGGCCACGATCACTGCTGACCGCATATCTCACTTGAAGCCAGTCGGTTTCCCTAATTCCAGTCGTGTCATTAGTTGAGAGCATATATAAGAACCACTGCGTATTTGGTATCAAGCTGTTTGGTCGGAAGATTCCATCGCCTACTAGACTGGCCCTTAATGACACTATCAGCGGGCAGCGAGTGGTCCGATCTACCACACACGAGCGACCGGAAGGGAGTATTTGTTTGCACCTTTGCATAACTCGTTTACGATTGCGCTTTGCATCTTTCGGGAAAGATTCTATCTGACTCGTTGATATCTGTGAGCCCTGGTGCAACTTTCTTGACGCGTGAAAAAAATTACATTCAACCATCACTTCCACTGATATCACTGCATCATGAACAAGTTCACCGTGAGTTATGCACTTGCTCTTTTGCTTCCAGTCGTTTTGGCTTATGTAATAGACCTCATCAGCCTCTGTGGGATGGTTTTCTTCAGGGTGCTTGATGGCAAAAAACAATTACTTCGTCACTGGCAACATTGAGTTACGTCAATCGGTAAGCAGTGACAGACTACTTGTTGCTTATTTTGATCACGGTCTCAGATGTGCTAGACATTACACACAATGACGACTGCAGACACGGATATATGTACGTCTGCAGCTCAGATAGCATACTTAAAGTATTTATCTGTTTTACTTTGTTTGATAACGGATCATATCGTGGATGTGAAACGTCACTGCAAGTCGTTCTCTACTCAGTATGTGCCTCTTCTAGATACTTTAAATATGTCTTCAGATCTTTCTTTGCAGCTACCGTGCGGGGGGAGTCTTGCCAACTAGTTACCATTAGGTTATTCAAGAGACATTAGTCAGTGATTAACACTGTGTTATCGTCAAAAAGGCACCACACACTATCTCTGCAACACTTTCGGCTACCAGTTCTTACTCCAGACTCTTATTTGCTAGATATTCAAGACCACATTTCTCAATTTATTCGGTTTAATACGAAGAACCTAGGTATATTTCGGAATGCCCAGAGAGACGACTCCTTGTCCAACAGCATCCACTTATGAGTTGTTTGAACAGAGTTTGTGAACTGGCATTCTGAGTGACGTATCGGAGGAAACAATGACTTCGTCTGCTTTCATGATGGACGATGAACACTGCCTTGCCAACCACCACTCTCTCATCCTTACCAGCATCACAAGCAATGACCTTTATTAAAACACACTATACTCAAACGCTTCTACAGCAGTGATCGTTTGAAATGAATAAATATCTGATGGCTCCTCAAATATGTTTCCAGAGAAGCAAACAACGACGTCAGATGGCGGTCGATAACCTTACGACAAAAGAATAGTTGCTTTTGGAGAAAACCGGAAACACAGATGGTAACGCATTTTGACATGAATTTGCCGACCGCAATGAGTCACAAAGATTAGGAGCCTCTCAACTCGACCTAGACTAGAGATGATGTGTTAGAATGAACTCACCATATGTTTGTCATACTCCAAGTGTATGGAGATGGAAAATTTCAAGCCACGACCCATGTCATACACAAGCAGGTGAAGGTAAATATGAATCGAGTTATTCCAAAGAATTCGTAGATGAATTACTCGGAAGTAAGTGCATCGACCTATACTGCTACCTTGACGTGATGGTCGGGCTTGTGTACTGTTTTGATCCGGCGGGCTATGCTGACTAGGACTCCGGTCCTTCCAGGTGCAACCTTGTCAGACAGGCCAAAGGGGAGCAGTCAGACGAAAAGCAGTTACACTCATAGGA